>JAYRBW010101024.1:0-69042 GCA_036023295.1 Invenusta paracnida
AAGGGCCTCCTTTTTCCCCCAACTGACAATTTTGTATAACAATACTTTCATTCTGTAAATATTCATCTCACCCATATCTTAACCCTGTACTATGCTTTGTGTATGCTCCGATTCCCATTTTTGCATACTCCCCAAATAAACAACAATTATTATTATTATTATTATTAGTAAACATAAAAAGCTTGATTTTACTAATTACTAAAATATCAAAATCTCTAATAGCACAAAAGAAGGTAAATTAATAAGAAACAATCAAGACACTATTAATGTCTATAGTAATGTCTATATTAATGTCTATATATTACTGTCTATAACATTTCAATACGAGATAAAAGAATATTGAGATCATTACAATCAATAAACATAAACATTTCTATTAGAGTTTAAATAAGTCAAATACGAGTTCACAAAAAATTAACAATTAAATTATATACTCCAATTTAAATAATTAGAAAGACGCTTAGGGTCATATTTGGTTCATCTAAAAACTTACGTAAAATTGTCATTAAAATATAACTGATTTTATATAAAAAACTACCACGAAGAATTCCATTATGCTTAACATTATAGGTAATCCTACATTTACTTAATTGACTAATAAATTTCATTGCATAATAGGGCACGAGATGTAGGTATTGAAAACACCTGCATTTTATGTCTCAATACGTATGTGTATTACTGTAATCTTTTAAATACTGATTGATAATTCTGTGCATTTTATCTTTTACAACATTCAACTCAGTAGTAGCTTTGAATTTGGAGTTAATGTTTCGGTTATTTTGTATGTTTGGCAGAATCGTTTATCATTCGGTGAATGTCTCATAATAATCGAAATATCCATGACGATTAACCCCCTATTTAATTATATTCAAAAATATTGAAATAGTTATGTTTTTATCAATAAGATATAACAATTTAAAAACATAATATTTTACATTTTAAAATAGATAATTTAAATACATTAATCAATTACTTTTCCCATAAACTATGGTAAACTATTAAATAGTTTTTTATGCTGATGTTTCTGTCAAGATAAATTAACTTAATTAAATCTTGTTCCCGACCCTATTTAGACTTAGCTTATTAAATCTTTCGTCGATTTAGTCGCTCCTATTTTTCAGACTATTGCTAATGCTTCTATTACCAGTGGGACATTACCACTATCTGACAAACAGGCTATCATCACACCCATTTAAGAAAAGTCTCTCTTGACAAGCAAAATACCAGTGTCTTGCCTAACGTTCTTTTCAAAGTTCATTTGAACGTGTTGTGCTCAAGAGGATTAATGTATATTTTGTTTCGTCTACTCTGCTTTCTTCTTTCCAGTCAGCTTATTGGCCTTAACCGAAACCGCACTTGGAAGAATTCACAGCGACCTTACCACTGCAATCGATAACGGCTTTCTCACTTGCATTATTTTTCTAGATCTCTAAGCTGTTATTGACACCGTCGACCACAGCATTCTCCTCGAACGAATGAACTGTTGGTTTGGTGTTTCCGACACTGTACTCAACTGGTTCACTGCCTATCTATCTAACCGTACTCAAGCTGTTCGCATTAGCTATACGACCTCGGTTCACAATCCTTTATCGTGCAGCTCTGTTATTGGCCCTTCACATTATTCGTGCTATGTCACTCCGATATCTGATACCTTTATCTGATGGTCTACAGCATTACATTTACGCCGATGACACTTCCCTCTATTTATCCTTCAGTCCTCAAAACAGTGACGATGCCTCACAAAGTTAGAGACTTGTATCCATCATCTATATGATTGGTTCGCTTGTAATCGATTCCAACTTAACTCTGGTAAAACGGAAGTTATTCTTATCGGTTCAAAATCTAAGCTTAAATCTTTCTCTCGATAACAAATTAGCACTATCGACAAATGTGTTAAACTCAGCTCCATTGCTAAATGCCTCTGTGTAACCTTCGATAATCATCTTAATTTTGACTCTCTCATTAACTCTATTACGTCGTCTGCATTCCTTTTCATCAAATCACTCTACCGCATTCGTAAATATTGAAATGAAATAGTCGCTCGTATTTTAAACGCATTCATCGCGTCGCGCCTTGACTACTGCAATAGCCTGCTCTGCATCGAGATTGAAACGCCTACAACACATTCAAAACATATAAGAATCCTTAGCTAACTAGTTAAACGCCTTCCACGTCTTTCATCGACCTCTTCAACGCTTCGAGACTTACACTGGCTTTCCATAAAAAATAATTGTTTTCAAAATATGTATATGTTGTCTCGTGCACGAAGGAATTTACATAGATTTTTCTGGATATCTTGTATGCCTGCTCACGCCGGCTCATTCTCAAAGTGTGCCTTCAGCACTCCAGTCTCAATCCACACCGCTTCTTCTTATTCTTATTCCCGGTCGGGGGGGGGGGCTCTTCAGCACCCCGATCTCCCTGAGAACGGAAAGGGATCGGGACCCATCCGAGAGAGTCCTGAGGGAGGGTGTGTTACCTAGGAGGCGGACAAAAGAGAAGAAGATGGGTAAGAGAGGAAGTCCGCTTTCTCTGTGCAGTGTTTGTAAGAATCGAGGAGGGGAGAGTGGCCAGTTCGAAGGTGCCCGAGAGTGATGTTGTCGGCGCGGGAGTGGCGGTCGGAAGAGGGTTCGGAGGAACCCCCTGTGGGTGGCGCTATGCGGATCGGCGGTGTAGGCGGCTTCTCCATCAGCGTATCGCTGGGTCTGCTGCCTCGTCTGCAGGCAGCCTACCGTTTTTTATTTCAGCGGTACCGATAACTGAAACCGTCTCCATTCTATTCTTTTGTTACTCACCAGGCTTTTCTCTATTTTTTACATTTTTTATTATGTTTAATTTGATATTGATATTTCTTTCGTTTTTTTACTGTATTCTGTTATATTCTGTTGTTCCCTCTTGGTTGTTTTTACAGATATGGTGGTAAAATATATTATTATTATTGCTCAAATTAAAATGTTCTATACTTTAATTTGCTAAATATGGTCTTTTAAAATTAATATTGTAATAAATACATATTCCAATTTTTAGAAACGCGAACATGATTACGGACCTCCACCAAGGAAAGCGTCCCGTCTGGTAGATGCTGTAAGTATATTTGTCACCATATCTTCACACACTTTGATGTTGAATTTCATTAAAATTTGTTGTGCATATTATCCTTTTTTTCTTTTACGCATAATATAAATTATTTATTATATATTTATTTATTAATTGCTTATTATAAATGATATGCAATTTTAATTATACATCTTAATTTTGACCCTCTATGTTATATATACAATAAAACTATAATTCTTTTATTGCGAATTTTCCGTGCAGTTAAAAAGGTTAATACAACAAAGAATACAAAATGTAGTATGAAACAAGTAGATTTTAATAATTCTAGTGTTGAAATATATTAAAATTTGACAAAAATATGAATGCTTGATAAATATTACTAAGATTCAAGTTTCAGAAGTCCATAGCTATAATATATAAACATATAATTAACTTAAATTTGAATTTTATAGGTTTAAAGTTGTACCTAATATATTTTTCATTAGTAATCAATGCTTTATAATTAGGTGTGTAAATGGATACGATTGTGTTATGTAGTTTAATATATTACTACTATGTCTACCATAGGTCGTTAGCTACTTAGCTAAGCAAAATATGCAGTAAGTATTATAGGATAGTTGAAAATGGGGTGTTTTTCAAACATCTGCAGAGAAAAATAAAAATCGATTTAAACAATAAGATGTTATATAGAACAATCCCCCTCATACACCTATCTGGTGTAAAAAAGTCATGAAAATCGGTTCAGCAGTTTGGAAGATATAGCACTTCAAAATGTAGCATTTTAGAACAATTCTTTCTAAAATTTTCATGTAATAACGAACTTTATATCTTTAATTTTATCCAATTTATTTGTTATTTTGTATACTAATACAATGAAACGATAGGATTAAAAATACATTAAAACTGTTCCGATCCGATATCATGGAGCTTAGATAATTCGTTTTTAAGTTCATAAGTTGACAATTATCAAATATTTTTAAGAATTACACGTTCAGCGGTTCAGCGCAGTTAGTTAGTAAATCGGTCAGATCTCTTATTGGCTATTATAATTTCTATTGATTTTTTTGTTTTCAATGCAAGTTTCATGGTCTTTTTATCGATTTAGAAAAAACTTTTACATTATAAAACCACTTATAAATGATTTTCTCAAAGCATGACAAAAGCCAACACATTTGACTTTAAACTTCAGCGAACAAGAGAATTTCAATATATATGCGTGCTGCGCTGAACATTCTTAATTATGTGTACATAATAATATTAGCTTTATTGTACACATTACTCATCATTATCAATCTTTTTTTTAAACATAATTTATCTATAATTTCGAAAAGACGTGTGATAAAAATATTGTTGAATATGAACCCAAAATTTCGTTAATTTTGTTTAAAAATATTTTTTATTTCTTTTTCAAAGCAAAAATAAGTGAAATATTTTATCGCTAAAATGGCAAAAAGTTGGTTAGCTAATCAAAAAAAAATTCACAATAAGATATAGATTTGTTCAATTCTTGTTTGTTTGATTAGAAAATTGAATATTAAAGAAATTTTCATTATAAATAATTTGCTAACCAAATATATTTCCTTTTTAAGCTTAATTTTACTTTGGTTAGCAAATTCCTTATAATGAAAATTTCTTTTATATTCAATTTTTCAATCAAACAAACAAAAATATTAAACATTTTGAAAATCAAAATTAACATTTTTATTTAACTTATTTTAAGATTTGAACGAATCTATGTTATATTGTGTTATGTAATAGATATTATGAATTTATTTATTTTTAATTAGCTAACCAACTTCTTGTCATTTTTGGCGATACAAATATTTCATTTATTTTGGTTTAAAAAAGAAAATAAACAAAAAAGAATTTAAACAAAATTTCGTTTTGGGTTTATATTCAACAATATTTTTATCAAACATGTCATTTAGAAATTATACACAAATTATATGGTTTAAAAAATGATTTATATAATGACGCATAAAATGTACAATATGGCTAATACTATTATGTTCATATAATCAAGAATGTTCAGCGAATGTTCGACGTTCAGCGAAGCACGCATAGATATTGAAATTCTCTTAATCGCTGAAGTTAAATGTTAAATGAGCTGGCTTTAGTCATGTATTGAGAAATTTATTTATAAGTGCTAGGTTGTGATTAAAAGTTCTTTTATAATATATAAAAAATTTTTTAAATCGATAAGGAGGCTGTTACGGTGATCAACGATCAACTTGCATTGAGAAGAATAAAATCAATATCAATTTTATTAGCTAATATCTGACAAATTCACTAACTAACTAATCGTGTAATTCTTAAGACTAATCGATTATTATCAATTTATGAACTTAAAAACTAATTATCTAAACTCCATGACAACGGATCGTAACATTTTTAATATATTTTTAATCCTCTCGTTTCACTGTATTAGCATACGAAGTTACAAATAAATTGGATAAAATGAAAGATACAAAGTTCGTTATTATTTGAAAATCTGAGAATGAAAGAAAGAATTGTTCAAAAATGCTACATTTTAAAGTGCTTTATCTTCTAAACTACAAAATCGATTTTCATGAAAATTTCACACCAAATAGATGTATGAGGCGGATTGTTAAATATGACATCTCAATTTTTAAATCGATTTATTTTTTTATCTACAGCTGTTTGAAAAACATCCCATTTTCAACTATCTTATTAGTTGAATTAGTTGAATTATTATTATTACTTATACTGCATAGTTCGCTTAGCTAAGTAGCATAACGACCTATTACCATAGGTCTAGATATATAATATTTAAAAATTTGGGTGGTCGACAATATCACTTTTTTTTATCTGTACGATTATGAAACTGTTATTTCTAAAAGAATATATTTGGATAAAGTACGACGTAAAAAATAGAAATGAGTCATGAAGACATATATATACATGTAAACTATAATTACGAAATTATAAACACTTTCGCCAAAATTGACTTTCATGTACTACGAAAAGAAAATTATGATGTGTTTTTATAATTTTCAGCCTTTAAAAATAATATTATTTTAAAGTAATTCAAAATCGGGGACAACGTAAATCCAGTAAGTATAATGATTTTTAAATATGATGATTTTTATATATCTCGCGCTGTGAATTTTCTGTCAATATAAAATTATTATATTTCAATAAATTCTATATAAATCGGTAGACTTAATATAGAATCTCCTATTTTTAGGTAATTATAGGTTTAGGTTTAACATATATTTTATAGGTAAACATCTATATTATAACAATTTTAAAATATACGTAAGTTGTCTGAAAATTTAATTTATTACAGTTATATCTTAAATTGTTTTACTCTTATAAAGACTTTTGATATTGTCAGTTTTAAAACATTATTTTGCAAAAGCTTTCGGGTTGCATTCAGACATCGATGTGCTATATAATATTAAAACTCTTCAATTATTCTTCACAAATACGACCGAAGTTTGAGAGAATCTTACACAAATAATAAGATAAAATAAATAACTTAAATATTGTTATATAAAACAAAATATAAGATGAACGCAGATTGGAAAAGAAATTGTCATGGTTGAATAGAATCATGATAATTTTAAATCAGATAAAACAAAATTCAAATTCAACATATTATTATGTATAACTTTGTTTTAATACTTTTTTTCGATGCATTGAAATATTTAACAAATGCATATAATTTAATAGTATATTATATATAGTTATATGTTATAGTAACAACGAAAATGAAAATACTTTTACTTGTATTTTTAATTATATACCATTACAGTAAAAAAAAATAGTGAACTCAATTGCAAAGATCAGAATGACTATTTGCTACACTCTTTCGCAATAATCAGTTTCCTCAGAATACAATGTAGTACTTTACAATTACCTACAATGGCAATTATAAATCTGATAAATATAAGTACATTATACGTACAAATTGTAAATTGGTAGTACTTTAGCCTGTTAACAACGAGTTATGACACTACCTATTTGGTACCATGGGAAGGTCGACCCCCATGTAAAACAGGATGTCCTACCGCACTTTGTATTTGAGGTGCAAAAAGGCCTTTCCCTCATCTCGTGCAGGACGCAATTATCGCACCACTAATTTCCATTCCATCTCTCGGCACATTACACCATCTCCTCCCTTTGATATGAAAGATTCAACAAAACAAAACAAAACATTATATAATATTAAATTCTGTGAATAGAGATGCCCAGTATAATATATGTACATATACATATACGACAAGGCGCAGACCAAAAACCAAATTGAGTCCATTAAATCCAGGTTTATCACGCAACCCTACACTTCTTCGTCCTTCGCTTCTTATTCTGAGTTCAATTGAAAATAATAACGAGCAGCTTACTTTCTTTTTACAGTGTTCCTTTCCTGAGATAATAACAGGAAAGTAGTGAGACATTTTTGCGTCATTTTTATCTCACCTAAACATCAGTTTTTTGTTTCATTTTCAAACATAATGACATTAAAATAATACCAAATGGACACATTATACCCTCTTTACTCCGCCCCTTATTTCAATTTAGGAACAATGGGAATCTTCTGCCCTTTTTGTCTTCTTTTTGAATGTGAACATGGATCGTTTGCAATTTTTGCCTACATATACTATTTGCATTATTATATAGGTTATACTCAGTTGGTGGGACAACGTATACTCTGTACATTATAAGAATGCATTGGTGTTATGGACACATATAATCTAAAAGAGATCTTGTTGAGCGAGAAGAGACGACCAAGCTCTCACTGGGATTCTTTCACAAGGTCCACTCTAAAGATGACAAGCAGCACAATACTTTGTCCCCAAAATACTGGATACAATCAAGTGTAGTGTACAATAGATCCCATCGGATTACTTGCTAGAAACACGCGAAGCTTATTATTATAATACAAAACTGGACATTTTACATCATACAACTAACTACACAAGAGGAAGGTATATGGTACACACACCCTATATAATGAAAGCATAACTGGTCATCCTTGTATATACACAAAAAGGTATCAGGATCCATTAATAATGTATTAATACTTGCGACTATTATGCCTGAAGATAGTGAGGACACTCCAATTATTGTGTTTTTTGACTTTATATGCTACTTATGTATCAATATTATAAAGACAATAGTTGATCTCACACGCTATGCTGTCTACATATATTATACCTGTATTATATTAGTCATGTATTCATTAGGATACTTTATTGTTCGAGTAAATGGATATTTTTAAGGTGCAGTCTTATGTGTAAAGTAGAATTTTTATTAATCAAATAAGTGAATTGAATGAAATATGAAGTGAAATGTATCAATTAGCTTCAACTGGCTTATTTGACTTTTGTTAAGTCAAAATCAAGTTTTTCTTGAGAAGTTTGTTTATATATATATATAAAATTGAAAATTAAGGCGAAATTATAACGCACACATTTTTAATATACCTCTCAGTCTGATAAATTAGTATATATGTGTTTGATAAATATATATAATTTTTTCTGTAAGCAACTTATATTTAAGTTTAAATTCTAACCTTACATACATCTAAGAATAGATCTAAAAATATACCACACATTAATGAAATATACAAATCAGTATGTAATATTAAATAAAATTTAAATAAAAGGGAAGTACCTCTCCATCGACAAAATTAAACATTTCTATATTTATTTATTTGTTATATACATATTTAATTCTTAAGGCAGCTCTGAAATTTAAGAAAATGTCAATTAAATTTTGTTCAGATAAATAATTAAGTCAATCAAATTTTATTAGAAGCGTCGTATTTCATGATTAACATTTTTTAAATAATAAGGATTTCAGAATAGTTTACACTTGAAGTGTATGTATATATTAAAATATGTCACTTAATACTTATACAATTGTCCAGTTGGTTGAGTTTTGAATAATCACCAAAAAATATAAAATCAGAATTGATAGCGACATATTTAATGTATTACAATATATACACAACCTCAGGCATAGTAAATTTATATTAAATTGTTAAGGCATTATACAGATAGTATAAATAATAATTACAGTTAGACACAGGTATTACATGAATTATATGAGTACAATTAAAACAATTACAAGAAAATGAATTGTCAGAATTTAATAAAGTTCGGTTAAGAGATGAATTACATGGATTAATATATATATATATATATAGGGCCTCTGAAGATAACTCTACAGCTGAATTGGCATGATCTATATATTAAAATCAGAGTAATAAATGTAGGAACATCTTCATTTGTGAGAAAAGATGGCTGAGTTAGAATCATATTTGTTATGTTCGCTATATAGATTTATTTATTAAAGATGCTCTATACATATTAATCAATGTAATCCTAACCAAACTTACTAAATTCTGGCAATTAATTTTTCTTACAATTGTTTTAATTGTACATATACATAATTCATATATACCTATATGTCCAACTGTAATGATAACTATCATCACTATTTATTACCTTTATATATATATATATGCCTGTATAATTTAATACAAATTTGCTACGCCTGAGGGTATATGTATTGCAATATACGCGAGACATGTCGCTATCAATTCTAATTTTTTTCTTTTGATAATTGTATTTAGTAAGATCGCACAGTCTCTCATGCTCATATATACCTATGTTATATTTGTACTTATATTAGAAAGATTATCAAATACTTTCAACATGGCAAGAGACTGAACGCAGAACCTGTTTCGATCTTATTAGATCTGTAATGATAAACAATAGTCTGCAACCTGTATCCTCAAACAATATATTATACCATTCGGCTGCTATAGCCCAAATGCTATAGAAATATAAAACCATAAAATCGCATTCATTTGCACAGTTCTTTAAAAGCGAATACAGGCCATAACAATTAATTTTTAAATAATCAAGTTATAGTTATAGTTAATTAATGATATTTAATCAATTGGATATTGAATTCATCAGTGATCTATATTATCCTATAAATAATTTCAATTAAATATACATATATAATTGATGAAATTCATTATCAAATATAGACTAAACTTGGAATCGTTTGCAGATTATGTAAAAATTGGCTTGATTTTGACAATTAAATTTGTCTATTATAGAAGAAAAAGCTAATAGAGCATTAAGGGTATGAATAAATGAATACCAACAGCCGTCACTAAATCTTGTAATATTTATTTCATTTTTAAATTAACCATAATGCCAGTCAATAAATCAATAATAAATTGGAAACTATAAGAAAAATTCCTTATAACGAAGATAAACTTTAAAAAATACTATTTTATTGTCTTCTCTAAATAAAAATATACAATTGAACTTAATGAAAACAAACAAATTAAATATTAAACTATATATGTAAGGTTTCAAATAGAATAATTAAAATTAATTTACCTAAAAATAATTTACCCAAAATGTAATGCGGAAATCTTTTATACCTTGAAAATATGCTTAGATTATCACTTTTTCTATATATTTGTAAGATCACAAATAACACAAATAAATCACCCGTATGCCTGAAGAACACACATGCCCTAAACAGACACAAAATTACTATATACACCAAGACAATATTTATTTAACAATAAATACTTATGCTATAAACATAACAAAGTTGTATATAGTAGTAGTATTTTTGTAGTAATATTTTGGAAAAACCTTGTAAGTTATAAGAATTATAAGTTATACAATTAAATCACAGGGTAACAGATCTATAGCTTAAAAAGATAATATTATAATAATATGCTACCTTTATTATAGGCGTATATTCCTATAGTCACTCAGCGACTATATAATTTATAGATATATCATTAGTATATTTCCAATCGATTTACGTTATCTACATCTTGATATATAATTCAATATCATCACCATATATATAATTGTATTGCATAAATTGGTTATTTTCCCTAGCATTATTACTAAAGAATTACCTACAGTTTTTGATATCATTTTTTCCATTAGTGTATATTTTAAATTTCTATTTACTTCTTATAGGGCGTCAACTATAATAAACTCTAATATCTTTTAATCTTCAGCCTTATTCAATAGCCTGATATCTTTTTTGTAACTCTTATAGTCTCAAAGGTACATCTAGGTATTCTTTCTTTGTAATTTTGCATTTATAATTGTTAACATTTTTATAATTGTTTTTCATATTTGCCCTATACAACATAATAAGTACCTATACGAGTATTATCTTTTATTATATCTACGGAACATCTGGAATAATATATCAAATGAAACATAATTAGATTTTATTAAAAATAACAGTATACTGCATTATAATTTAAAAAATTTCCTTTAATAATACAATTTTTTCAAACGCCAACCAAAATTATAGCTTAACTTGCTTATCTAACATACAAATATAATAAATACACACGCACAAATTATCTGCAGGTGTAGATGATGTGACAGGGTATAAGCACAAATTAAACAAACGTGCCAAATTAAAAGTTTCGATGTTTAAAGATAATGCTAGAGATAATTAATCTTTTTATATAAGATATAGATGTTATATGCAAAACAATCCACTCCACTTTTCTATCCAAAGAAAAAATTTCGACCTCCATGCCCGTTTTAGTGTATATCAGCTTGGCAGCTCCTTCGAACCATATTCTGTCTCTCTCAAAAGATCTTCAAGCTCAATAATATTCTGGCTCCATCTTCCTCGACCACCAAGAAATGCGGTTTCCATGTATCGAAATTTGGGGTAGGGGAGCCTCAGTGTAGGTAAGAAGTTGTCGCTCGTTCTTCGTTTCTGTTCATACACTGTATTCGGCTTGGCAGGCGAACCAGTTGGCGGTAAACACGAGATTAGATAATTAAGAAAGGCTATCAAAACTCTTCAGAAAGGCTGCCGTGGAAGATTGACAAGTCCAGAAAGATTGGATTGTCGAATGTTTGTTGGTATGCGTTTGTGGGGACCGTCGAGGCGATATCTTTTAGTTGTGGTGATGTTTGTAATGGAGGTATGCATGCGCTGTCGTCAGGGACACCTGCGGTTGAATATTTCAGAACTGAAATCATTGATGCCTGCCCACCTTCAAGAAAATAAGAATTGAGAGAAATGGTATAGGATATAGGTAAATATGGAAGTAAATTAACAAATATGTATAAATATATCTCCTAAAGGGTGTGTGTATTATATATACAATTTAATGTAATCGGCAATGCGTATTATATACATAATTTATATATATATATATACTCACATATCGGTAGAGTTATATACAGAAAGTGGTAAGATTAAATAAATTCGTTGCGTTACAGATAATAATAATTTTCATGCATTTATCACGTTTGTCATTTTATATAGGATGTCGATATAGGTATATATCAAATCAAAAAATTGTTTCTAACAGATTGAAGTTCGGTTAACATTTTTATATGCCCTCCTCTGTTTATATTTGTACAACTAGCTCATACTTTTATATTAATGTTCTTTTCAATGAGAAAATATTTAATTAAGATGCACTCGTTTAGTCATTAGAAAAAATGATTAAAATAATAGGATTGGGGTCTAATATTCATATATGTTTATTTAGTTTATAAAGAAATATTTATACATATTAATGATTTTTTATTGTTTGCTATAATGTTTTACAGATTTTTGCTAAATCTTACATGCATTATAATATTTAAATTGATATAAATAGATCAATTAGAAAACTTCACATAGTGAATATAAAGTGTAATAAAGTATACATATTTTAAATATTTAAATATTACATACTTTTTTAATAAACGTAGCCAAGATGTGTTATTGAATAATGCATTCAAATGATCATGTGGTGTAACAAATTGAGTTTTTTATTCAATATCTTCGTAATCCTACTAAATCAATTGTGAAAAGTACAGTTAAAAATTACGATCAATATTTCTATGTGTATAGGTGTATATGATTTGACTATAGAAAACAAAAAACACAAAGTTAAATGTTAAATTTTAAACTTGCTCATAGTGATCTAAAGAGTTAACGTTAAAGTATATTTGTAAAAGAAACTATATTGTGTGATGGAGTTCATATACCATGTGACAATGTTTTGAAATTATTTGTAATTAAGTGTAATTTCTTGCTTCTCTTTTTAGGTTATATAATGTGCTCACACATTTTCAATATTTCTAAGTCAGCTTTAATTTGTACGTTGAAAATGGGATTTTGACACTTTCTTGAAAAGTAATTGAAATCAATATTAATAATGTACTGTTGTTTTCTATCAAAACATAATTTGAAAATACTAAAAACAATAAAATGAAAGTGTAGATATAATGTACACAAATTTCTTAAAGATTCTGTATTCAATTTAATTTATTGGAATCCTTTACTGCAGCATTTAATAATGTGGTAACTCATTTTTGTATGTGAAATACTTAATATTTCATATAAATTTATGTTAACTTACTTTTTAATTAAAATTATTTTAATTTTTATCAAAGCCTTATACAATATTTCTTCCCTTTTAAATAATGACTGTCAATAATTGCTCCCTTATTTTTCCTGATAATTTCTAATTTGTAATATTTTCAATTTAAATTATCTCATTTTATTATTTTCAAATCATTTGTCTATTTCAATATAATTAAAAAATTAATGTTCAATTAAGATTTTTGTATTTTTTCTTATTATTAAAATTAAGTATTCTATATGCAATAATTTAAAATATAGCTTTTAACTTTCAAACATATATTTAAAAAATATGATATGTATGTAGTTTAAAATTATATATTATATATATGTTTCGTAATTTGAAATAATATACTTTATTTTACAGAATATATAATTTTCATTTATTAACACATATACAATGAAGAATTGAACTTTATCTTAGAAGTAGCACTTTCAAATGTTAAATATTTATTTCTATTTTTGTTAACTGTATATATAGAATATATTATTTATATATAGATTTACTCAATTAGTCCTCTTTTATAATATTAGTAAGACTATATTTCTTTTGAATACTTATCTGATATTTAATTTTGATAGAAGATAATTAGTTTGCTATAGAAACTTTTTTTGATGACCCCATTTCAAAGTCCCCTTAAATTGTATTTATTTATTTATAAATATATAGATGGAATTACACCTTTTTAATATATGGATAGAATATGAAATTATATTTATAGCTTTCTTTAATATATATTTATATATGACATAGTATGGTTTCTATTTTAATGCTGTATAAAGTATAAAGTATAAATTTAAACTTTATTTATAGTCTTAAAATCGAACAAGTAACATGTATATATACAGCATGACTTCTGATAAGAATATATATCACTATTGTTCAAAGAAGTATTATTATTACATGAACTTATATTTTTTATTAATTGCATAAAAGAAACAATCAAATGACGTATAAAACACTTGAATTAGGTTTCATAAAAATAATACCAATTATACAAATTTAAAAAATAAGTATTTATATTATATTATCATAAAACCGTAAAACCATAAATTGTACGTATTAAATAATAATTAATTATTATAATATATAGGTAATATATTCAATAGATTAAGTAATTATATATTTATAATAATCTATCATTATAAGAAAAAAAGAGAGAAACAGTATTATCACTCTAGACAATTAAATAAGAAAAACTAATTGAAAATTAGAAACAAAATTATTCAATAATGTTGGAACCGAGCTTTCGATGTATACCTTATATTTACTTCTGATAATTATCATGATGTCACTTATACATCCAAAGCTTGGTCCTAATTTTATTGAATATATACATTTCTTAATTTTTAAGTGGTTTTTCTTATTATCATTATAATTGACAATTTATTTAATATAATTTGAAAAATGCATATGTATAAATTTAATAGATATAGGTATATATATTATTCTATGCAATAATAATTTTATGATTGAAATTATTGCGTTTTGTTTCTTTTTTGCAAATGTTGACTTTATAACTTTTTTCTAAAAATATAAAATACTGAATAATAGATAACAAATCAAGGAATAAGAATTAAATGAATATATCAATATTTAACATTAAATAATAATTCACTCACTATAAATAAAAAAACAAATATATTAATAAAAGCATTTCCAATGGAGATCTTTGTTTAAATATTTACTAACATAACACAAATATGTTAGATAATGACTTATCTGAATTACTTATGAATAAATCAAGTAATATTGGCCTAATAACTTAAACAATATTTTTTTATTAAATTTGAAATAAATTAATATTTTTGTATTATACACACATTAACATTATTTTTTTAAATAATATTTTTAGTAAAGTTTGTTTATTGACGCTTCAAAAGTTCTTATAAATTAAAAAAGAAGAAGATATTTTTATGTTATTACAATAAATAATATAATTGTTGAAATCATTAAAAATAATATATATATATGAAATTAAATTTAAAATAATAAAGACCATTGCTAAACTTTATGAATCAATTATATATCATATATTTTAAATCAATAGAAATAAATTAAAAACATAAAATTGAATAGAAATGAATTTAAAATTATAGATTTCGATGGTATAGGTACCTACTCAATTATATATAATTTTAGTAAACAAAAATAAATTAATGTATTAAAGAAAAAAATATATATATTTATATTCTGGTGGAAGTCATTGGACATCATAAATTTAGAATAATATAGAAAGCAATATGTATATAATATAAAAAGGAGAAAATTATCAATTATATTCCAATTCTTAAGAAATTATGCCACAGCTTGAAGAATATAATTCTTCGACTTGATCTATGTGATTATACATTTTTTATATATTTAAAAATATATTATTATTATTAAATCAATTTTATATTATAGGTCAAATAAAGTTTACTATATATTTACCAGCGATCTATGTATATATACGAATGTATGTATATCTGGTAATGGTTCGTCACAAATGTAATTAAAATATATGTATATTTGTAATTTTCTGTTAAGTGATATAAATATTGCGATTTATATTCTTTGTAAATGATATAAGACAAAATAATGCAGTAAATTGAAATCATATATTATTTTCTTTTCGCTAAATATTCATTATTCAGATATATCTAAATTCATTATATAAATAAGTTTTTGATTTTCATAAAATAGTATTATACTTTAAATCCTTATATAGAAGTCAAACAAAGAAATTATATTGTGTTCATAAATTGTAAAGCTGTAGATTTGTTCACATTTATATATAGCGCTTTACAACTAGAATATATAGAATTCAATATACGACTAAATAGATTCGTTTCAATTATAATACTCTATTACACATATATAAGGCGTAATAATATGTATATCGTAAGTGTACCATATACCTATATAGGGCGAAATTTGTCACCATATTGAATGTGAGGAAATGTGGCAGGTATAGAGAGTTTTTTAAATAATTATTTTAAATTCCTTTTTTCCAATTTACTTCCCTAAATATATTACATATTGTATGCTCGTAATGTCCATCTTGTTAAATGGGGACGGATTAAATATTTTATTAAGACGCGGAAAACATTTAATACAACCCTTATATACTTATGTATTATACCATTTACTTATGTATAAATATATAATACATACAGGACGATATTTTCTGGGATTAGTACACCGTGAAACATTTCTCTTATTGGTGTTTATAATTAATCTTTAGTGAATAGAAAAGTGGGAGCATTTAAGACCGGATTGTGCGATTATTTGAACCACTGAACAACCCGAAACATCTTTTCCTATCATCATCACCACCCTTAGGGTAGTTATAGAACTTTCACATTTTTTAAAACAAAAAATCTGACACAGGGGCGGATTGATGAAAATGCAGGAAGAGTTTTTAGAGTTTTATACGGTTCCGAATATGAGAGACAGATATATATATATATAGTGAGGTATCTTCCCCACTAGAAAGAGAGATCATAGATGATGTCTTCCCGCAGTTTGTTGTGAACTAAGTTTGGTTTGTTCGGAAGGCTACGATTGACAAATATAGCTATATAAATCGAGTGTCGACGAGTGTTGTGCGACTTTTTGAGCAATTCTGTCGATCACACGTCATAGATTCCTTTATGTACAGATGCACCGATCAAGGGAGTGTGATTTTTTACGTGAAAAAGGGGTCAAAATAAAAAAGTTACCAAAGGTGTATGGATGGGTGTCTTGCGAAATGAGCCACCCTGTATAGTAAAATGTATTATAAGTGGAGTGAGTGTTAATCATAGATACATTGGTTGGCATCATCATACATTTGCTTACAGATCAGAGGCGGATTGAGTGTATGAAATGGGCATTAAATACACCTGAATTATGAATTATATCATACGCTATTATTTAATCTCAAGGTATTTAAAAAGTTTTAAACTTTTCATCCGTGGTTACAAAATGTCAATTATAATATGCATTTAAAAGAAACAATTATATAATTGTGTGTCCAATTAAAAATGAGATATATGTCTGATTTGGACAAAAAATTAAATTCATAAGCATTAATTTTTCAGCTATATAGTGTATACAGCGAAAATGCTCCTTCAAAAATATATAACATGTATCAAAAGGCTTTAATATATATATCCTCCTAATATAAAGGATATATGGGTCATATATTATCTTTCATTTTTAAATTTATAAATGTTGCGTTTGATGATAAGAATGTTTTGTTTAATATTTGTAATAATTGTAATAATTGTCTAAACTATATTACATTAAAAGATAAGTTATAGACATTACACACCAAAATATAGAACTTAATAAAAATGTATATATAGATTTATAAGTGCAAAATTGTAATATTTAGTTTTATCACGATAGATATCAAATTAAATTATTTAGATCATTTATCATATTTTATTAATATGTCAGTATATAGTATATATGATATAATAATAATGATAATAATAATATGTCTAGAGTAAATAATCAGCTTCGAGAGCAAATCTTTGGTTAATAATTGAAAATAAATAGTCTTTTAAAACATATAAATATTATGTTGTTTTAATAAAATGTGTCATTTTATAGATTAAATTTTTCTTTTTTATCGAAAAAAATGGCAATTATTGGCATTTTCAACAAGCAATTATTTTATAAATAAAGAGATCGAAAACAAAACATATTTTTTACATAATAGAAATATATTGTATGTATATACTATATTATAACATCAATTTTAAGTAATAAGAAGAGAAAAAAGAATAACTACATACTAATAAACTAAGTAGGACAATCATTAAATTTATTTATATGAATTATAACTATATTCTTGTATTTCAATTATATATTATTATAATTTTGAAAAGAAATATCACGAACCAAATGTTATTTTAAGCGCTGTGTATATGATACAATATATTAATTTAAAATTAATTCAATATATACAACTTGTCTTTCTTCAAATTGAAGACCCGAAAAATGATAAATAAAATATAGTCGAAATAAATAGAAATAACTTTAAAAAAATCCTATTTCATCCTATATATATTACAGTCGGAAATCAGTTGATAACAATGATATGTAATGAGAGCAATTCAACTATGTAATTAGAGAGTGATATATGAAAATCAATATCCAATGATAATGTATAATCTACAAATATACCTACACACGATACATGTGCGACCGCGTACATCATTGTAGCTATTGTATTATGCATACCCCTCTGTTCCCCTCCTCCCCGCTTCACCTTTGCCATAGCCCTCCTTCAACAAATATACAAGAAAATGATCACCCCTCGAAATTGCACAAAATATAAAGCAACACTCCGGAAGCACATTGGGGAATTCTTCGAGGTGTTGATTGTTTCTCGGAGAACTTGAAGCACGATCTATTCCGTTGCGGCAGAGTTTCTAAAGAGAGCTTCCACAACGACCTCTCTTGCAACGGGAGTAACTATCTGAAGCACTACAGGTGCACAAACAATATATGCATCCATCTCTGGGAGAAAAGAATATCTATATACGCGATATAATAGCTTTGAATTTCAATTACTTTCCTCACTATTTTACTTTCCTAATTGTATAGACAATTATCTTAAAGGTAGCTTTTATGACATCTGCCGCGATAGCTTTCATTATAAATAAATATATCCATGTAAGAGTATATAATACCCTTATTGAGATAAGAAAAGCAGGCGAATCTTTTGTCTATTGAAGAGGGCATATTGCGGTATTGTTCTCTACAGATTTTTAATTCAAACATTTGTGTAATAAGGCAAATGATTATTTGTGTATATAATACAAATGTGGAAACACGTCTGATTATATTTATCTTACAGCAGTTGTAGATAGCATACAATAGCAAAGTTAAAGTTACGTCAATTATATATATGAAATAGATATACATAAATTAAATATATTTTAAAATAATTCTTTGCAGCTGTCTTTAAAAATAAATCTAAATTTAAAATGTATGTACATATATATCATTCTAGCTTCATATTAAATTTCAAAATAATAAAAATTCACATTATAAGCAGCCAGGATATCATTTCATTTAGAACATCATTAATTATACATTATTTGTGTAGTACAGAAACCAATTAAACATAAATAGGAATCATATATCTAAAAGACACCTTAAAAAACTACTTAATATGGTTAGATGTATTCAGTGTGCGGTTTATATATAATCGTATAATGAAATATATACACAAATGTGTATATCTGTGCATATACATATCTACATAAATTATATCAATTGGCAAAATCGGATAATATCGGATATAAATGAGTGACACAGGTTGTACTGTGATCTGTAGCCACTACTTCAAGCCACTTGATATCAACTGGCGGGCGGTCCTCTATGTTGGAAGTGCTCCAGCATCTTGAACCCAGCACCTCTGCCCATCTTAATATGACCCTGGTATACCACCCACCTCTTTCCTCCATTTATCCCACAACGGGTATTACATTCAATTTCCTATGCAAGTACCTTAGTGCGGTGGTAATATCGCAATAATATTTGCTTTATCCTGTTTATTTTGTTCACAATTATACAAATATATACAAGTTAGTATAATATTATTGATGCTGGCCCGGGTACTAAACTGGCATGGATATTACCTCCAAAGTTTTCTCCCAGATGTTGGCTTTGGTAGAAAGTCTATCCCGGCCGGGCTCCAGTAACTCTTGTGTGCATGAGAGGACAAACTTATACCCGCAGTGTGCAGTCTACATATAATCGTCCTTGACTGGCAGGCATCGGAATTAGTGTATATTAGACCGGCGGATAACAGGTGATCTGGGGGTAAATTGCACCCGATGATAAGCGATCTCTCTCTCTCTCTACCGTCTCGGTGCCCCTCTGAAAGATGGAACCGTGTGAGGACCTTCTTGAAGTTGAACGAGGCATTCCTTACCTCCCATACCTTCCCCTCCCAGCGGCCATCTTGTGTTATCGCACCCAGGGCGTTTGTATGCATGGATGCACAATCAGTCGAGTTCTATATTTCATCAATTTCTGGCCCTTGATACTGTCTGAATACGATATACGATACTATGCGATACAACTACACACTTTGGGATTCCGTCAGCCTGACTGATTCCTGTTTGTGACTGACGGTTCATCTCGTATATACCCAGCTGAAAGCTACTCTTCCATAATTGTATATATCTACATAATATATTGATACGCTATTCTTGTAGGTTATCTTCATTTGAATTTGTCTTTTAAATAAATGCACTCTGTGCACAGTGCTTTGTGTAATATATTAATGTTATGCACACCCCCTAATTAAAAAGAATAGATATTACCGGCGGTAATCTTCTTTAATTAACTTCGATTTTTCAGCGATAGAAAAACGATACGAAGATATTTTCTTTTTGACTTACATATGGCTATCTTTAAAAATTTAGAAGTCAGCTATATATCCGTATATGTAGTTATTTTTTCCCTTGTTCAAAATAGATTTTTGATGGACAGAGCCCATATGAGCTGTCCATTTTTCCTACTCCTCATATCTTAACCGTCTTCCCGCATTGTAAACCCCCTTATAAAGCCCCCTATATCCCAATATTTGTCTTAGCGGATAACACCCGCCATGGTTAAATAAATACCATAAAATCTGCACACTTTAATAAATAAATCGTTCCATAATTGCCCAGAAAGGAAATTAGGCATATAGAGTATATATATATACTTAAGCTCTAGAAAATGGTCAGAGTATAAAAACAAATCAAAGTGGTATTAAACGGTTGGATTATGCCAAATGTCATTTGCCCATCAGAAATAATAACTTTTGTCCAACTGTTAAGCTGTGAGATATATTTTTCTTGAATATCGGAGGGTTAAACTGTTGTTACATCTCAATCCAACTGACACATTTAAATCTCCGTTGCATCATCTCATGGGTACGAAGAGATGGATTAATTATTACATTGATAAGTGTAGTTATGTTTACATCCATTTATATATGGATTAATTTAAGCTTATATTGCTTCTACATAAATAAATATATTGTGCTCAGAGTATTTATACTTGTAAATTAAAATACGGTTGACGAAATTGAAAGTTGATGAAACTTGTTTTCTCCTGGAAATAATTGTTTGATTCTTTTCAGTAGGTACACACACATGCATATTATCTAAAATGAATGAAAATACAAATTAATTTTTGAAAGCACACAGTTTTTTTACATATGATTTACTTTTAGTATTGCAGTTTTCCAAAAAACGAATTACATTAATATATTTTACATACACTTTTAAATTCTATATAAAAGTTGGTATATTATCATATTATACACATACGCATACACGAAATATACTAATTAATACAAACATAAAGTAATTTGCAAGAATAGACGTATTACATTTAAAATTAATTGTTATACATTTTTTTGTTTACAAGAATTTAGTATTCTGTAATTAATGATAATTATAGCGATTATATATAATATATAGAATAACTATAATTATGGCTATAATTATCAATAATATGGCCATATATTTTATATAGATATAGCCATAATATTAAAAATATATATTTATGCAAATGTCTAAACGATTCTGATCCTAACTTAAAATATATATGCATAAATAATAAATAACATATACATTACTTTATAATATCAAATGAAAGTGTGTTTAAAATAAATAAAAAATAGATATTCATTAACAAAATAAATAATATACATATATTTAAAAATAAAATTATTATACATTCACAGCAATACTCGATCTTTTATGATTGATTAGTATTTAAGTGATTTATCTATAGATATCTAGGTATTATATGATATTGAGAATCGATGTAGGTATACTATATTTGAATAGTATACAACTTAATATTTAATAAATATGAAGTAAATGCAATATATTATTATATTATAGATACCAACATTTGTATCACAAAAAAAGGATTGCTAGGATTAAATTATTTTTAAATTCACGCCTTATACAAAATCTCGTATAAATTACATATTATTATAGTATAATTTGAGCTTATAACTCTATATACTCCAAGGTTTTATGGATAGATACTTACACTTATAAGCTCTCCGTATAACGAATGTAAAAATATTTAATAACGATACAAATCTTACAGTAATGCACAAGATTTGTTTCCAATATAAAGATGACCATTATATTGTATATATTATTATATACATATAATTAATAAAAAGTTATATTACAACTATTAAGTGCTTATCAATAAATCAATTGCAACACGTTTTTATTGACTTGTTAACCAGCGCAGATATTTTGCGTTTGTGAAACTTAACTTTTGCATTCAAATCTAAGATGTATAATAGTGCAAATATTAAATTTATGAAAATCGCAAATAAATAGATTTAGAGCTATAAAGCATAAAGCTTATTATCAACAAATCTAAGAAATTTTTTTCTCTCTATAATTAAATGTTTTAAGTTTTATGCTTCAACCCAATTGGTATGAATATTTAAATAATGAATTGTGAAGGTGTTCTTCTCGATTTAAACCAAACAATTTATTACATCTGATTATTTTACAGCTGAACTAAAAATATGCAATTAAATTTTTATTTCAATAAATTTAATGTCTCTAAATGTGTGTAATTTGTCAATTCAACTTTGATTCACTATATTATAGATTTTGCACGAAACTATTTAGATGTGTATTATAAGTAGTCAACTGAGTATAGGCTTATGAAAAAGCTGGAAGATTTAAAAGGACAGAAAATAATTCACTCTGTTAGAAATCCATCTAAACACAACGAGTAGAGTAAGCAGCTCAACGAACCCAAAAGATTATTTGGAAGCGTGTGAATCCACTTGACGGAATATCAAGAGAAGAGGAGCTATTATTATAATGGAAGTTTCGAGTGGTACATGGGCATCCACGGGGAAGGCAAATAGTCACACTTCCACTTCTTCTGGCCCCTTATGTCCCTTCAAGGGAAGATGATGGGGATGGGACGTGGGACGTGGATATCAAGCTGGATCAAGTTACCGTGACTTATAGCGGCAGTAAGAAGTGATCCATTCTTCTCGGCAGAGTGAAAGACAACTGCTGTATGTCGAACTGTAGATGGAGTTGTCGTCTCAGGATCCCTACATCGCTAGTTCACACGGGGAGATCCGATTTCATCAAGCAATCAACGCGAGTTGAGGCGATGAACATGAAACCCAACTTCAGCTAACATGGCCCTATACGAGAGGAATCCATTTAGCCATTATCCGACTAAAGATGGATTTCCTTGATGCTTCAATATATGTATGTGTGTATCCCTTCATCGCACAATTCAAAAGTGTTCTTTCGACAGGAAAATATTCGTGCGTGTTACAAATTTATCGCCCTAATATTCGTTTTGTCACTTTAGAAGAAGAAGAAGAAGAAGAAGCTGTAAAAAAAGAAGTGTCAGTTGGAGGGAAAGAGAGAAATGAAAATCAAACTAATTTAGCGACGGTGGGGCAATGCGAATTCCGCCTACAAACACGCATACTAAGTGTTACTCGATCCGAGATTATATGATGATACAGCTGATAGTCGCAGTCAGCCGCATCACTTTCCGATAGCCAGAGTATCATTGCGCTAAATATCCCGGTCATACCTCCTCCGTCATCCATGAAACCATCCAGAGGAGGGAAGAGATGGGATGACGGTGCCTCCAACAGTATACCAGGCCGCCGAAGGCTCCAAATTCAATTTAGCAGTTGTTAATTGACTTGCTAGAGACTCAATCGGATATCTGCTTACCTCGAAATTGTGAGAGATATTGTATTTCTGCCTCAAGAGGCTATCTACTTCTCCTCTGGTTCCTCTCCTCTTCTGTTCCGCATTCGTTGCCTATTTCGATATATTATGCTGCAGTGCAGTCCTTGTGAATTCAACGGCGGTGCTGAACAGACAAATTCTAGACTAAAATAATGGATCATGATTCCTAATACATATATATTGCATATAACTGAGTTATTTCTGTATTAAAAAGAACATAGGGATTTTTACAAATTATGTTTGATTTTAATTGATTTTGTAGATGGTTCATATATGTAAATATACCAATAAGCATGTTTATACAATCAAAGGGGCCAAAAGAAATTCCTAATATAGAATATATAAATCAAAACCTTTAGTAAAAATAATTAAAATTTCTTGAATTTTCTTTATAATAAATAGTTTGTTTTTAAAATTCAATTATACTGTAATGAATGTATTTGTTCTTGTTACTTTTAAAGGTATTAAGCATTATTATGTATGTCTATTCATTCAAATTTTGTAATAAATGTTTTTCATGTATACCATATATAGTGCTATGGAACTACTATATATAGCTTAATAAAACGAAATAAATCTTATTGTAATCGTGTTTTGAATAGCATAGGTGTGTGTATACATATAGGTAGATAGTAATTATAGTAGTATAATATAATCATATAAGTTTTCACATACATAAGTTAAAAAATATTAAACAAAAGAAAGCAATGACGCAAATTTGTTATTAATTTTAATGTAATAAAGTAAAGTAGAAAGGTGATTAATATTTAATTGATATCTTTCGTCATCCTATATCGTTTTAATGTAATATATTTGAACAAAGATACGTGCAACTTTCAGGCTTTATAAATGATGACTGTTTAAGAATGACACTGATGTAAAATGAAAATTGAGAAATAATAAACCTTTTATACACATATATATATGCGTATCTGTATTATTGATAGTTTTCCATTGTTATTAAATTATGCGATTATTGTTGCTTGCAGATAGTAACTATTGGTTTTTGAGTTGTTTAACCATAAGCTGTCTTTTAACACAACTTGTTATATAGGTATTCATGGAATAAAGGTGTGAATTTTGGAATTAGGAAATATGTAAAATATGGTGCATGACTTTGTTTTGGTCATAAAATTGTATCATAAATTGTAATGTATAATACATGCATATATAGATGATGTTCAAAAACAACAAAAACTAATTCATTTGCTGCATTTGTATAATTAATTATGATTTCTGTCTATAACTTAGATAACTCGCTTTAGATACAGAGGATATAAGACAGGGAACGAAATAATGGCGACACAAAAACAATGCAACATTAATTATTTGTGCTATTGGTATATTATGTAATCATAAAAATAACTTATGCATATTTATTTATGCATATGTGATCCATTTTCAACAAATATAATATAGCTACCGCAATGCATATAAGTGATTACATTAATACATTATTGCACCAGTTATTTAAAACAAATCCTTATATTTTTATTTATTTTTATTTTATAAATACGGTTTAAAAATCTACGTAACAAATGATTACATTAAAAGACAGTATAAGTGAAAGTGAAAGTGTTATTCTGCACCGTATCATTTAGAAAGATACGTATATAGCCTTTTTATATACATGAACTATTTGCTGCTTTACAATATTAATTCTATAAAGTCTTGCATGTCGCATTTACATGAATTTTTAAATATAGGTAACACATTGCTTGACATAAAATAAAATATAATAAAAGGTCCTAGATGTGAAAATTATATATTACTTGTTCTATATAAAATGATGTCAATCACATATTTTGGTGTAGATAATATTTAAATTCTTATATTGGAATATATATAAAAAATATGATATACATACATTACGTTGGGTTTAAATTACCACCATAATAACGGAATTATTGTGTTGATAAAGAAGCTTTATTAACAATTTTTTTAACCTCGCTGGATCAAAATTGAACAATTATATTACACATTTGGCTCTCGGGCATTTGAAGGGCAAAATAAATATTTCCTACATTTTTAAATTAAAAGATTGTTACTAGTGGAAAAGTGGAGGGATGGTAATGGGGGGTTAATGTGTGCGAAAAGAGGTCAGATAGCAACCCCATTATTCTTCCTGTATATTATGCCTATACATGAACTATCTTAGTTACGAGATCACTTATACATATATGTATATATATGATCCAGGCTCATTGTTTCTGGGTAGTAAGCCCGTATAATCGCCATCTTCTTACACTTGCTCTCAAAGCAACTTCAGGGAAGACCCTAACACATCGAAAAGTTTAGGGGAGGTCTCTCTGAACTTCCTGAGTAGATATATTGAACATGATTTGTCTTTCTTGCTGATTATAATGATTGCCCTCTCAAGTATATAGCTTGTACTCGAGGGGAATGCTGGTGCCAAAGAGGGTGTCAGGCCGAGTACTGCTTCCGGGACAAACAATGGCCATCTTCTTCCTCGGCTCCTGTATACATAATATTTGAAATCTTCATAACTTAGGTGTCTTTTTCACATGTTTCCAAACAATTGGATATACTTACCTTTTTCTAAATTGTTTAGATTGACGGTTGTAAGTATGTATAGGAACATACAAGAACAGATATATACTACATATATACATTATTAAGTTGATATTTATAGTGATGTACTAACTTATTATACATCTAATGACATTTTAAAGTGTTCGAATGAGATGAGCTATCTTATCCATTTATATAGTATGATATTAAGTTATAGATATATGCATTTTTTCAACTCCCGTTGTAATTATCATTGAAAGGATCATACGTTGCACACTTTTTTAGTTCGGATCACTGATTTCATACATAGCTACTTTCGTTAAAGCTACTATATGTATATGTTCGTATATGTACATATAATAGTATCTGATGCTTTTAAGAGAATTATAGTTTAGTTTAACCATCCATATTTTAATTAACGTTTTCTATAAAGGAAATATATACATGTATTTTAAGACACCTGTTTTATTATCAACATTTTCAATAAAATCGTTTAGATTTATGATAGAATTATGAAATATTGTAAGCATCTCAGATCAGCTTTAATCAGTTGAAAACTCTAATTATACACAATAATTTAGTATTACACGGGAAAGCAAAATAATATAAATAAATGGACAGGCTTCTAAATATACACTATGTTACAATGTATATTTCTTTGCAATATTTAGACAAATTATGTCTTTTTTATACATGTAAAATATTATTTTATTTAACATGTAAATATAATTATTATATGCTTAAAAATTGAGAAAATAACTTAGTTAAATTCGAAGTTATATAAATTAATTGTAATACTAATATTTTTAATGATATACATATTGCATTTTATACAAACCATAAACGCCTAGTTGATAAAAGTGTTTTAAAACATGGCAGATTTCAACTGAATATATATAGATAGTAGAAACAAATTGAAGGACTAGTTTAGTATATAGTTCCTGAACAAAACATATAAAAATTAATATATAAACTTGAATAAATCATGTAAAATAGTTTTATATAGTTTTTTTACTTAATCTTATATTTATTCCTATATCCAAAAACAAACTTATGCATTTATTTATGTTACTTAATTTGTGCATTATTTTCAAAATGAATGTAAAATAATATTGTTTGCATAAAAAAAATGTGCATTATACATTTTTTATTAGTTAAGTATACTGAAAAACATATTAAATAAATCGGAAATTTGAACAAATAATATATAGAAATATATATTAGTGATGATACACAGTTATAGGGAGAAGAGAATTGGAGGGGGGGGGCAGTGAAGAGAAAGACAAAGTGTCTACACATTCAACCGTGAAATGATTGACTTGCGGCTAATATAATGCATCGTTTCCGTGCTGGGCTTGATCAGACCATTGGTCCGGATCGATTTCCCCTTCGATAGTGATCCCGTTATAGCACCCTAATCATCCGGATCTCTCACCCCGGTCGGCTTGAATTTCAGGAAAAGAGGACCAATTCTCTTCATCCATTCTGGAGCATAAAAGCTATATGCACTCCCCTCGACTAGCGCCTGAGTTTTGGTGTGAAATAATCGCCGGTAGATTGATAGACAGCTGCTATTGGACTACTATAGGTGTCCACAAACTGTGAACTGGGAGCACTGTGTAGACGCCCCTTCCATCAGGTGTTGTGATACAGTTAGTTCCTCTATGGACCACCCTGGGAGGAACTAGATTATCTTCCAGGTCCAGGGTGTGGGTAGCTCAACTGGGGTACATATACAGATAGATGATCCCTCCAATCTTGGAGAAATTAAATATCGCTTAACTGTAACAAATTTCTTTATTGTAGAATTAAAAATTATACTTTTGTACTTGAAAGTGTATTTCATATATCATAAATATTTTTTGTCATATTTATGACTTATTTCTAATATATTTTTTCTATTTATATGTATATCGTAATTTAAGTAATTATTTCATTTAACCTTCGATATATTTTGATCTTTGATTACACTAATTTTTAAAAAGATAATTAGTAAAATTAAGATTTAGTGAACTCTAACAGTGTTTATATAAACTACAGTATACATTATAATAATTTATATAATTTTTTATTTAATATAATTTAAAAAAACAATCCGTTCATCAATAACAGATTGTTTATTAACTTTATTATGGGAATATGTGTGCCTTCAGAATATCATAAATTACTTATACGAGGTATGATAATATTACTCATTCTTCAATAAATATTATACGCCAATTATTTCAAGGATTAAAAAAATTATCTCAAACATCTCGACTTTAAAGTTTTGTTTTAATGACAATATAATAACATTCACAAAAACAATTGAACGAGATTTTGATAAAACATGAAATATGTTACTTATACGATATTCGATATGGCTTCCGGGTGTAAATATAAAAGATTTATTTTTGATCCTGTAATTTTTTTAGAATGATAACATATTATACGGGTACGTTGTCTATAATTGGACTATAGCTTTTTATATATAGGCCTATATATTACTCGTAGCTAATAGAAGAGGTAATAGACAAGTTATGTAATTCGAGCTGGCCCCTCCCATATAATACACCTGCAGAGTAGATACACAAAACGAATAAATTATTACATCCTGCTCTGCAAGAACACTTCACTCGACCCATTAAATTGGGACAATATCTAATTGATCTGAGGAAAATAACCCCCTGGGATGCCGGTATGGTCCAAGCCCTGAGGACAATAGATACACATAGCGTGCAGTTGACGAGCCATTGTGCTGTGTATGATCTGATCTTTCTCAGGTCCCTCTCGGTTGCATTATGTATCAAAGACCCTTCTGGTTCGATAACAGCATTCCTGCACGCGACTTTCATTAACACAATCCAGACGTTTACAACTTTTTTGCTCTCATTCCTTGAATTGTACCTTGAATTAAATGATGCTGTGTCATTTTCTCACTGATATGAGCACTGCTCGATCAGATATCTATGGTAGAATGTAGCTGTTGGAGTATATGTAAGGCTGTTGACACCAACAGCCAGATTTCTATCCAATTTTCTGATCTTTGCCATTGAGGAGAGGAGAGAGGTCTTTGAAATGAACTGTGTGATCGAATGTGGATTTAGTGTATGTACAATTTAATTTCATGATCACAAGTCAATTTATCAAGATGATCCCCTCCTTGATCTCATGATCTTATAGATAATAGTGGTTAATCGTTAAGAACAGATATTTGGCTTGATAGAATTTATTTTTGTATATCATGGCGTGCGTATGCGGGACTAATAATTGAAACTATATACAATGGGTAACCAAAAGAAATATTGATAATAAAATGTCATTGTTATATATACTGCTCAATAGTATCAGTTTTTGTGTACAATAATATTATTTATTATAAAATTACAAGATTTTTCTAGACTCTAGGCGGTTATTTATTTAACTATGAACCCATTTTTTTTTATTTTTTCAAAAATGTAATTCTATTTTTAAACAAAACTTCGAAATTTGATTTAATTTAATATAGCAAAAATTATGGTGTGAATATATTCTTGATTATATGTTTACCACGAGATTACTTGCTAATTTTAAATTATTTCACATTTTCATGATTGCATAGATGATTATGATCAAAATTATAAATCGATATCTGTTGATATATAGTAAAAAGCTATAGCATTACATGATTGTTATGTACATTAAACAAATAAGTAATTTATTATTAAAAAAATTAAAGCTCCAATTGTGGATAATCAGAAATATATAATTACAAAATTCTAAAGTTTTATTCGTACACAAAAGAAATCTATTTGTCTTAAATTCACAACAATTTAAATAAAACCATAATATGATCGTACTAATTTTTGCAATTGTTATGTAATTAATTTTTTTGCTTACACTTTTCTGTTAGATTTGTTTAATAATTTTGAATAACACCTTTTATTTAAACATAAATTAATAAAATATCAATATTCCAATTATTCCATTATTAATAAAGAATTTAGTAATATATATACTATATGAATAATCTATTAAAAACTATAAAGAACTATAAGCAACATTTAAATATTGACATAAAACAGTAATCAAATTATTTTTATTTTAAGATCAGAACTCCTTTGAATTTTAAATATAATTAGATAAACACAAATATGCAACGTAAGCCATTAATATATACAAAAATCTTCATTTAGATATATAATACCGTGGATTCATAAGTCATCATTATTCTGAACATATTGAACAAGCAGAAATCAATTATCCAAACTGGATCATCTTTTGTCAACTCTTAAATAAAACATAAGGATTTTATTTTCTTTCATGATATATCTATATGAGCAGAATTTTGTGAAGTTCTACAATTTAGTGCAATTTGTCGTTTGTATTATGTTGTATTCGACCTTCTGGATCGAAGCTTTGATGAAATATTGCTTGTTTCTTCAATTGTCTTTTTCTTTTCCAATGCTGAACCATTTTCCTAGGTGGTGGTGCACACTTGTAACGTTGAAAAATATAACAAGCTTTGGTATAACTTTCATACAATCAATAGCTTGTTATAAAAACTTTGTCTACAATTATAAATTCGACATACCTGCTTTAACGATAATTAATCATGTACTGTGTCAGTTGGAATGATATATATGCAGATAAATTCAACTAAAATTTGTCTTTAATACAAATTACAAATGAAAATTTCAAAATGTCATAGACATCGAAAGACACCGCATCAACATAGAGACAAATACCCACTGAACTTATTATCAATACTTCTTTGTATCAATAGATATAGATATAGAAATACGCTTCATATAGTTTTATGCAATGATATTATGTCTGATATACATGTATTATGATATTATGATATTATGATATTATGATATTATGACTTATGAATCGAATCATATATTGCATTTGCAGGAAAATTGTTTTAATAATGTTATGGAATACATAATCGGGTTGTTTTTTCTAACAATTTTGACTTAAATTTAATATTAAAATTTACTTATTGAGATGAAAGAAATTAAATTATTTACCGCTTAAAAAAATCTGATTTTAAACCTATGTCCGATCTTACAGAATATGTAGTATTACATAATAGGTGCCCGCATATCCCTGTGTATTGTAAATCACACTTACTACACACCAACATAATTAGTGCTTCTAACTCATCAGGAGCTACCCCACCATCGCATCCACATCCGGAAATCCAAGAGAACGATCATCAGTCATGGAATCATCGAAGCGGAACAAGGACACTTATCGATATGAGTAGAAGTCAGGAGGGGGCCTCAGCTACATGTTGCACCGTCCTAAGCTCTGATTGGCAGACTTAACTCAGTATTGTATCGTCTTGTCCGAAGAGCCTTAGGTTCCTACGGTTGACTGAAACCGCCAGTCATGACCGAGTCATGGAATCATGGATGGCATCTCCAATTTACGAAGGCAGTGAGAGGGAAGGTAGGCAGCCAACTTGATATCATATCATCGAAACGATCTCTTCCACGGATCCTGCTGCTTCCACAAATGTTATACCTCTGCATATGTATAGACTGCTAATTTATATTTATATCTATATTTATATTTGCATATAACAAGTAATATTTATAAGTACGATTTGTTTCAGTGTTAATTTTTAAGAGATTTCTATATATATTGTATATGCTGTGGATTCTAAAAAAATATTACAAAATTAGTCAATAATACATTTTATTAAATTAAACTAATAAAGAATATAAATTAACTATATAAAATGTTCTACATAAATATATACTAAATAACATTCAGTTTTTAAGAAATTATTTGAAATTGATATCATAAATGAAAAATGATATAGCTAATTATAATAATGTAAAAATTTGGAAATGTTGATATGTAATTTAATTATTTTGTTGTTTTCTGAGTTCAATTTTTGAAGTTTTTGATGTGAAATTTTCCTGGCATCTTATTTAATTATTGATACCGAAATAATGGTTAAGTGTTATTATTCTATTATTTTACGTAGAAAAATAAAAAAATATATTAAAACCACCAATTATAATTTCTTTCAGATTTATCATTCAATTCCATCCATATAGAAATAGATGTTGTTTTTTGTTATACTAGAGAAAATAAAATATTTATGATAATACAATTGTCATATTTAATCAAGGATTCCTATATAGTAACATGATGAGACACTAGTTTCTAGCCAAATAGGTTAGTGGTGTCACCGCGCTCAACTTGTCAGCTAACGTACAGTTAAGATTATTTTAATGAAGAATTGCTATATAATTGTTATTCTTAACAAAATAAACATATCAGCAAATCTTTTTCTAGTAATTTTGTTATAAACACAGAATAAAAAAAGTTTTCCAATTTTATCTATTTTCCTATATTATCAAATAATCAATACAATATTTGCCTTATAAAAAGTGTTAGTCATGAAAAGGACTGTTTTCGCGTTCTCAAGAGGGGATTGCTTCATGTGTATAAGTATATTATTACCAACAACCGTAATCTGAAAATAGAACTTATAGAAAAACAAGGTTAGTTACAACAGTTAATAGGGTAATTTAAACGAATAATGAGATGTAAAATTGACAAAAATTCAACACGATTAGTTAAGTTTAGTTTCATGAAAATAAAAATAAAAATAAAAATACTAAAAAAACAAATTATTTAGAGAACATGAAAATATAAAGGAAAAAACATTTATAAGGTCGATACAATGTGTTCGAAAAATGTAGAATATATCTATGTACTCGCACAATACCGTTAATGACTGGAACTTATCCAGCCTCACATCCCATCAGCACGGTTAGAACACTTTGGGGAAAATGTTTTATTTCTATGAAAATGTAAGTTTGAAAATTATGCTGAACTAGACAATTTTGCAATTTTGCTAGACAAGTCTGACTTACTAGCAGCTTTATTCATTCCAGAAATAAAAATTTTAATCATACAGTTTAAAATCTTGGGAACAATACTGCAGAAAACAGGATGGCCACTTTCACAAACACTGAAAAGATGAATGTTGTAGTCATTTTCAGTAGCGTCGGAAAAAATGTACATAAATAGGCTGACCTGATTATACTGTTCTGTAGAATTTTTTTCCAAGAATTCTTCTGAATCTGCTGAAGCAGTTTCCAAGATTTCTAACAAATTTCAAAGCAATACTCGCTTGGAATAAAAAGTCAACCACGATTGATGTAATCTATGAAAGCACGAACTTCATCATTTGTTTCCTTGGAGATAATTGATTCGTTTGGAGAACTGTTTTCTTTGCCTTCGATCAAAATTTCTTCTCATGCTTCACATTTATTTCGTTCAACAATTGAACGAGACACATACCCAGCTACATTGAAAATAGATTTCAAATCTTATATAGGAATCCTTTGTGAATCCTAAGAAATATTTGTGTTCTACTCTAAAATAAATACTGAAATAAACATATAGATAAAAATCTATATTTATAATATTTCTATGGAAATAATGAATAGTAATAATCATTAATAATCAGTAGAGGCTCAAAATACAGCTATAGAAAGTATACTTTCGATATTTTAATTTAAGTTCTATAAAATACTGAAACTAAAAATATATTGTAATATTTAAAAATATTATAGTGTAAAATTTAAAGTTTACTTTGAATCTGAATCTGAATCTGATTAAATCTTACATATTTCTTAAACACATTTTAAATGTTTTAATTACTTAATAAAAATGTACGCTTTTGCTAAGTAATCGAAATCTAATTTTTGCAATATTTGGAAAATTTGAAAGTTGATATAATCAAATTTAACCGAAAAATTAAAATTAGCTACCACCTATATAATTGACACTTTGACTTTGCTAAATACTATAACAATTGTTCCACTGCACTTATTCTTTATATATTGAAAGAGTATTAATTTAAAATAGATTTATAATATGAAGTTATACATTTTTATTATATAATTGAGAGTATAAGCTATAACAACGATGAAAATATGAAACTGCAACAAACGCTACGTTTAGAATAACTCGAGTTGAACTAAATATACTTTCCGAAAATTGCATTGATTAAAATATATGAGGACAGCTATTATGTCACTTTATGGAACTTATTCACATTTTTACAATAATTCTATTTTAAAATCTGGTTTGCACTATAGGGGATCTTAACTCAACTAAATCATAACATTCTACAGTTACTCTGTTAAAAAAAGTTTTTTTATAAAAAATTGTTTATGGTTTTTTAGATATAAAGCTATTTAAAAAAACGTTTAATTGATTTCTCTTAAGACTAAGCACAAAATAAACGAAAAAAAAAATCGTATAATGTGCAAAATTCTCATAATTATAAAAAAATCTCTGATATATATTAACCTTTTAGACAACAAAAGCAAGGATCAAATCAATACACCAGTTTTGATTGTTCACCACTCAAATTCTACTATAGATTATTATTCTGAAATTTCAGGTTCCTGCCTAATTTTTAATGCACTTTTTACTCCATTTATTTTCATAGAATATACGGGAGAAGTTGCTGACGTGAAACCTAAATAAGTTAGTACCCCTTTTCCCCGAGCGGGGAATTAAAAGCATATTTTGGCTACATAAACCTTTTTGGAAACCATTTATAAGGGTTTATAAACATGAAGGTTTTTTATAGGACAAGTCTGAAAAACCCTTTTATCCGTCGTAAAAAAACTTTTTAAGTATTTTGAAAGTTAAATACCGTAGTATTTTGATATTCGCTGTCTCTTGGAATTTTAAAAACTCCTTAAAATAAAAAATTCTAAAGAATTGTTTAACCTTTCCAATATACAGATTATGATACCTTAAATGATGTGTTACTTAAGTAAATATATGAATATTAATTTTTTACCAATCTACACTGATCATTACTATAAGCATGATATGTGCACCTATATGCTATAAGATTATATAGACATATAGTTTAGCATAAATGTGAAAATTTAATTAATTGGCTTATGATATTCAATTTCTATAGCAGCAAAAGCTGATACTACATGTCAGCTATTATAAATCTATAAAGAAAGGCTCATGCACATTTCCCGCTGGTAGCATTATCTTACCGAGAGTCTTGGGAAAACATTCTGATATAAGATCCCAAAAGTGATATCATTTAAGCTGAATATCACTTACCTGCGTAATATACAAGTGCTAAATTATGTATATATAGGTAAGTATTTATAGGAATGGACATATTTGCAGGCACCCTATTAATTTCATCACATACAGTAATTATCAAAAATGTATAAGGGCAAATTTGATTTAATCAAAGTAAAAGGTATTTGATGCATAGTGGGAAGCGGTGTGATATTTCAACCAAGTGCTCTAAACTGTAACATGTATATGGAGTAATTACAGGAATTAATTTTACAGTGGGATCATTGATTTGAAACTACGACTGCAAATGTCAAATTTCTAAAATGATTTTTCTGATTAATTCATTTACTTATATTTAGATAAGTGTGACATATACCAAGAGATATACCTACTATAATCATTCAAATGTATAAATTGTTACTGTTATTTAGTATTACTAATGGTGATATGATTATTTATCTGAATTATATGTGCGTGCCAAATTATTAATAAAATTAATAAAAGTCGCACACTATTAATTCATAAACAAAAGCTATATATCAAATTTACATATGTATATATATAATCATATAAAATAAGTAACTAAACAACAATATGTTTATAGGTACAAGGATCACTAAGACCTCAGTGAAAATCTTCCCTGTATCCATACTAACCTAGGCTACAGAATTAAATATTCACAAGATTATCATATACTGCTACTGGCACGTGAATAAAACAACACCAGATATAAATTGTGCAGAACCGACAGCTATCCTTACTAATTGTTATCAGAAGACACAAATTACACTGGATGATTACAGATACCACAGAACCGTATATCTGGCTGGGAATTATTTGGTCATCTGCCGTGTGATAACTTCGTGGGAATTCTGACCAGATCGGAAGTGTGTATAGAAGACGCTATATATAAGGGCCCACCTCACTGTCTTAGGTCCTATATGCATTCGTCTGCAACCTCGGGGCTACGTGTATAATAATACAACACCGGATAACAACACCAAGAAACACAAGTTTACATGATCATTCAGTTTGTGACGAGCCTTACAGATATCAACTTCCGTTCCGACACTTTTCTTTACGACATGTATTAAAATAACATGTATATATAAATCTTGAACTTGCATACGAGTATATATATGATATATATGTAGGTACATATAAACATATATGAAAATACATTTAAACATTGCTGATCAATTTTGTACTACGATGTTATGAAAAAGCACAGAATACTCTGTGTACCACCTTACATATCTTAAATTTATATCAGCATCCAGACTATTCTTTGACCTGTACAGCTGAGATATATAGGAGATTGTGGACCTAACTTTTGTATTTTTGTTGATTGGGTCATCGTTGATTTATCAATTGTTTATTAAATGCTTATATCGTTTGTGTAAGATGCTATGTCATGGGGTAACTTTAAAATAACGCCCTAGTTACTGAGCCGTGTGATGCAAGCAAAAGTCATTCCTAGTGATATACACTACAAGGATATATAAAAGAGGCTTGATATTATTAATAAGGCCTATCTGCTTGCCTGAAACACACACACATATAAGTTGTTTGTAGGTGTAATTCTGGGTAGCTGTGTGGATAACATGACAGGTGTATTGCACATTTTTTGCTGAGCAACAGATTCACATGAGTGACAGTTAATAGTTTGTTGGACTTCATGTATGCAGCCGACATGTCATGACATTCGATAATAAACAATTTATGACATATTTATATACTATAATGTATTTAGTCTGTGAAGACTGTTGAATAAATAATTATACTAAAAGTATTACCTTCATAACGCAACTGCTAACATAGGGTATTTATAGTCATGGTTGCCATATTCTATCTTAAAAAATGACCAGCCAGTGATGTAACCCATATTACTTCACTTTTGAACATGTTTAAACAATTTTCTAAACGCTTAGAAAAAAAATCTTGTTTATAAATTTAAACATAATTTCGTTTTTATATAATTTTAAGCTATCATAGTTTTCTATTTTAGAATTAAGTTAAATATGAAATACCTACATAGTTAATTTTTTGCATTCTGCACTATTTTAATAACATATTTTAAAACATTTTACAAGACTATAAAATTTAATTTATAATTTATATTTTATTTTATTTAAAATAAAGATTATTTTTGAAAGAAGTGTAAATTTCGAACATGATATTATCGTAATCAATTTTCATATTTAATAGAAAAATTAAACAATGAATATTTTTTTGAATGAGTTTGATTCATCTAATATTTTAGGACCAATAATATATTTATTTATTATATTCTATAACACATGCTATAACATATAAACGCAATTATTTTCAATAAATGTCAAAATGAATCTAATTGGGGAAATAGACATATTTCTATAGGTATATGATAAATATGGAATTGCAATATTGATTTCTTTCGCTTTAGCTAATTATTTATTTAACGTATAACATACATACACCATAATATAATAAACGAAAAAATAAACAATAAACACAATGCTATATAACACACAATAATATATATATATATTTAATGATTATTGTTTACAGTAATTATACATCTCTCAATCCTACCACGACCGCTTTAGCAGAATTAGGGATATAGAAAGTGTCCTTCTTAATTGCAGTAAAGATATATTATAATCCATTAATATATGCAAACTAATACAAATTATTTGTGCAATTTTAAACATTTCTCTAAATGATTTTAAAATTAAGAAATAATCAATAAACTTATATAAACTAATATCTCTTATATATAATCTCTTATATAACTAGTAAAAAAGTATATCTCTTTATAGACATTCAAAAAAAGTTTGATAGAAGGGGAAACGATGCCTTCATGATTCACGAAATAAACTATAAAATAACTGTGCAGAACAATATATATTAAAGGAACACATGGCAAAAGGTCCCGCATGTTTGACAGCCCGGGTGAAAGAAAACACGGTCCCCTATCGATTTCTCGCGCTTTACAACATTCGATAACATTTGGCACAGGCGAGCTTCCCAATTTAAGAATGGACCAGTGCAGGCATGCTTACAGCTCGGGCTTCCCAATTTAGGCCCCATGTCGGGTAGAACATGCGGGGTGGGCTGGTCGGGGCCAACCTGAGCTTGTTGATAAAATCCATAGGAGGGAGGGGAGTGGATAACTGCCGCGAAGAATGTTCTGGCGCCGCGGGACTTGTTCCCATCCGGCGCCGTGTAAGTCGGTTATGTTGGGGTAAAATTGGATAAGTTATTGGAAGTACACTGTATACGTATATTAGTATACAATATGTACATATGTAAGTGTGTAACGCGTTATTTTTTAATATTATGTTAAATGTGCATCTATAGGTATAAAATAATAACTTGCCTCTTATATATAGTAAGTATGTAGAATTTCTTTATATACTAAAAGATTGCATCAACGCAAATATAAAAAATAAATCTGTATCATGCAAATTTGAGTACTAATGAAATTGGCGTACTTGACAAGTATTATATATTTATTATTACATCCGCATAATAATATGGTATGTTTTCAAATTATTTAGAATCTTTAAATGAGTACTATTCGGTACCATGAACATCTACTCATATATTGTTGAAAATCTTCACTCGCATGTACATATTTCTTTGGCTTTCAAATTTATGAGAGTAATGTTAATTAATAATAAGCAAATAATTTTCTATAATAAGGTTTTATATATTTTTGTATTAATAACGAATTTGCTTTAATTTTTAGAAAAAAATAAAATTCAACTACTTCGAACAATAAAAATTGCATTATACATACATTAAATTAACATCACTAAAAAATAATAGTTGAACATTATTTGATGCTCTTAATAGTTAAATCGTATGATGTGTGTGTAAAAATATATATAAAGAAAAGGCGCATTTTTTTAAAACATAACTTCGTACACACACACATGTGCTGTATATAACAAAATTCAAATATGTTTTTAAAAATACTCTATCACATAATACCTATATAATTTATAGACATTATAGACGACATTTAAAAAAAATCGAAATTTGTTTTGTCCGATCAATAATTTATTTCAATAGAACTGGTGCGAATTATTTTTTCTTTTAATTTAATCTACGAGAATTATCATATTTTCGACTTTTTCTTCCACTTTAGACTGCAAGGGGTTTAAAAATGATACTTTACTGGTAATATATTCGTTGTGTCTATTATCAATAATCCTCACCTTAGGTTATTCGGTTATGGCCTTATATATTACATTTTAAGAATTCAAAATATTATCAGATGTTTATGTATATATGAGCCTTGTGTATAAAATGATATAATTGAAAATCAATTAGAATTACTCATGAGAAAAATTATCAAAACACTTGTATACATATTTAAAACAGATAAAATACTTGCCATATCATTTGAGAATTTCTTATATAACTTATTTCTCACATTGTAAAAAATTCCCGCAAAATATTCATGACCGCACTGTAAATAGGTCATAAGTATATTATTTATCATATAAGCCTATAACTAAATCAAATCTCAGAGCTCTATCGCTAATATATAGACTATAGTATGACATGTGTTTGAACAGTTAATTATATACAATTAATTTTGTAGAGTATAGACACAATGAAGTTCACTATTATAGACAAACAGATATCCCAAGTAGTTGTACGTGCTTTCGGTTATCATCATGTTTATCGCGAGCAGGTAAAACATCCAGCTATAGACCATCTTGACCACATGTAAGCGCAAATTCATGAGGACCGTTAAACTATTTTGTTAACATCATGACCCATATACTTAAGTATGTTATAAGTGAGTTTGGTTTACATGTAGGTATGTTTATGTGGGTATGTAGATATGGTCAAGAGCAGACTCCTAATCATAACTCAGGGAGCATGTGTTTGATACAATAATGATGAAATAACTAAAGTAAATGCTGTGAAAGGGAGGAGGGGAGGGGAACTCATGAAAAAAGATTGAGTAAACAGGTTCAGGTTCACATACCGCTGCTAAAAAGGAATTTTAATTCAAATAAGCCTGAGATGTATTTAGTTGAAGAGGCCAAGTAACTTTGTTTAGAAGCCGTCAATCTCTGAGTACTGGCAGCTTGACTCGAATGAGATAACAGATTTCTATTTTTTTGAGTTCGGATGTGGGTATGATTTTAATAAAATGTATCTATCCATCAGAAATACGCTAACGATCAGGACAAGATTTTTTTGCCAATATTTTCAATCCATTTTGAGCTACTTTAAGTTTTAAACTTAAATTAAAAGAGGCCAAAATATCGTATATTAATGTAGTACGTTATTGAGTATATAGGACAAAATATCATCTATATATCATAAATTAAATGTATATCATATATTTTTTAATAATAAAAATGTAAAATTTTAGCGATAAATTAAACGTATACTTGTAAAAGTATAATTTTGTACAAGACAAATATTTTTCAAATAAATTCAATATCATTATAATTTTGAAACAATTTAGAATCTAAAAATATTTTCGACGAAATTATTGTCTAAAAACTATACACTGTTACAAATTTAAACAATAAATACTTGTTTTACATATATAAATTTATCAACTGTTTTACTGAATTGAAACTTTTAAAATTTAAAATTATAGTTCAATTATAAAATTGATATTGACAATGTGTAGAGCATTCAAAAGATATAGTAATTTTTGGTGTGTCGCTATGACGTTATTCGCAGATATATTTTGTAATTCTACTCATGGTTAATCTATTAGGTGTGTTCAACTATTTAGCAAACCAAATTTTAATTTACTGAGATTACTATATAGGTATATCCAATCGGCAGTCAATTTAGTTTATATTAACTATAATTAGTAGCTTGATAAAAAGCATAAAATTCTACTAAAAAACCTTTAATTAGATCATATTACCTCATACATCATTGTTACTATATATCATATGATGCTTACGACTTTTCAACTTAATGTATATATCAAGTTTTAATATTTTAATAGTTTCAGTATATGTACAATAAAAATATATTCCTACAAAATATGTAATAATTTCAAATATTAATAACATAAATAATAATCTACATAAATGTCCTTAGTTATTTGTAAGATTGTCTTTAAATTTTCAAATTTTCTGAAAAATATTCTACTAATAATGACATTACATTATATAATATAATGAAAAATTTCTCTTCAAATAGAGTTATATATTTTTTAAGTATTACATCCGCTAAAAATTTTGTGTCTCTTACCTCATCTACTTCTAAAAGTGATATATAAATTTACGAAGCTTATTTGTTTTATAACACTCGAATATTATACATTTTATGATTATTTCCTAATTATCTTATATATTTACATATCATTGCTTAAAAATTCATAATATAATAAGAAATTAAAAGGCAAATAACGGAATTTCAGCCTGAAAAATAAAAGTGTAAATAAAATTCATATTTATCTTCAAACGAACGGATTATTCTATTTAACAGAGCAAATTTTGAACATATTAGACTATATTCTTGATAATCTTTCAGCTACTTAGGCCACTTATCCCTCAAGTTGAGCAACCAATTCCCAACATACCCCCTCTACACTTTGCACAATAAATATAATGCACATTATAACATTACATTGGGCAAGATTTTCAGAATATTTACACTACAGCAGTTTGAATCTGGAAAATATATAAATATATACTATTGAATATAGAAAAAGATCTCATCTACTGGACTGGGTTTCCAATGAGCTATAATTTCTGGTCAAATCTCCAGGGAAAATTATCGCTTCCACACGACTTCAAGACGACGCACTACGTCGCGTCCAGCGCTAAATACCAGCCGTTTCATTCTTGTGAAATTACTCCGGATGACGATGGCTAGATTCTTCAACGAGCTTGTATACGACCCGACCGATTTGATAACAGCTGGGTAAAAGTGAGGAGGATATTATTATGGAAGAATAGAGGGGGTGTGGAGAAGATGATTTGTAGCAAAATTTCATTTTCACATGGGACTGCTTGTAGTAGTGGTGTCCTAATTCGAAGAAATCACTTCATTTATCCGCCTTACATTTCTAAATGGGCCTTGTTATTTCCTCTTCCTTCTATTTTGTGAGTTATGGTTAATAAGAATATGCGTACAATATTACATATATATATATATATATTCTAAACAAACTCTCATAAATGAGAAAATAACTTGGTTTTCTTTTAGCAAATAATCCGTCAGATTATTACGTATTTTTATACATTTAAACTCTCCTTATACCATTATTAAATATATTCGTTTATTTTCAATCTTAAAATTTTTACTGATAACATTTTTTTATAAAAGTAATATATATATATATATGATATATAGAAATTTTTCGCATGATATCAAAATATCATGAAATCATGATGAAGAAATGTATAAGCGTATATATCCAAATCCGACCTGAGATATATCTCCTATTGACATATTCATGACGAGTTATCAAGATATCCGCGCAGCTTTTAGACCGATCAGTAAGCAATGTATTCCTTGTAGTCTTTTACATATATATATCAAAAAGTTTCACTATAGTTTCGGTATATATATATATTAGCGTCAACATTAATATTTACCATCTGGAGAAATTATTGTCAAATAATATTTTGAAATGATAAATTAACCTTAAATTTAAATAATTTTTAGTTTTAATATTTTTGCAAGTATATTATAAATTGACCTTTTATTTGAGCCAAATATACATACGTATATATATATAATCAGAAGAAATATGTTTTTTATATCATTGGTATACCAATGATAGTAGTATGCCCACCGGCATAACTACATTGGTAACGACATGTCATTAGAAATAACTTTAGTCCTCATTAAACTTTTTCTATAGAATCAATTATTGACATAATTGACCGGAAAGGCTTAATGCATACAACAGGGTATTATTTTTAGATGCGGTCCCTTTCTAAAATCAGGTCACGATTATAAAGCTGTAACACCGGCATTCTACCTTTCAACCACCTATAACAGATGGAGAGAAAGCGGGACATCCGTTGAAAAAGTCTTCTGCGGATACTTTCGCAACACTGTGTGTGAAGGCTAGGTTCTCAGACCCCGCCTTCTTTCGGACAGATTGACATGAGACATAATAAATGCATCAAAGAAAATACAGGTATGAAATATTATACGTTCTGCATATGATGGACAAGTTCCTTATATAATTGCTTGTTCAAAACTTTATTAAATACTTCGTCATGTCAATGAGAGAAAAAAACACCATTTCCCTTTCACCAATAAGGGAAAAAATATATTATACATTTAAGAAAGAGAAATGAAGGCTAATTTAGTTTGAACGTACCATGCGCAGAAGATCTGTGCGCAGAATTCATGATTTGTATTATTAGATGAATATATAATATGTTATTAAACACATTATAAATGTATTTCTATGGAAGCACTAAAACGGTATTTTACACCTGGATGAATGTTCGTTATTGAAAGGACAATATAAAACTTATAGCATTCTTTTTTGGTATATATATGTATAATGGGGGCACAAAGACATTTTAAGTGTGTCTCAAATTGATAAAAGCGCCCTCAGAAAGGAAAATATAAGTTAATGAAACAACAAGTTATTGGGACTTCAATTTAAAAAAATTGATACTTGAATCTTTGTAAAGCATATACCAAAATACATGGTATACCTCAATAGAGAGAAACATCTACAAGCTATTTTATGTATAAAGTTATATACCGAAGATACATACATATACGAGGACTAATTTATTTATTTTTGTCGAATTTAGGCTCGTGAATATGTACATAATAAAACAAATGAAGAATAGAATAATATATCCTATACCGCATAAAGTGAAATATCTCGGCATCCCTTGAGGCTAAACTACTCAAAAGAGACTTTATATAATATTGCATGCTTTCGGTGGATATCAGAAGTCTCTTTTCTTGGCATTTCTCGAAAGACAATAGAGTGCGAAAGATCCAAACGCCGGGATGTATATGGTCTCAAGACAATTCACAATATACCTTAATAAGAATTGTATAATGGAGATCGACGAAATGAGTTACCGTATGGAGTGGGTGGGGTATTATTGAAAACATTTCAAAGTGTTTCCAATATTATAGCACGACTCTCAGCTGAGGGAGAAAATCTAAGAATATTGCAAGACTCCACTGCTGCTTTATTCCAATTCAGGTGAAAACGGAAGTGAGAATTTTATCCTTGCATTGTGTGACAGCATGCACGAACATTTATCTGCAACTTATACAAAAAAACATGAAAAGAAACCTCCTAGTTTATCAGTATAATTTAGTAAATAGTTAGTTTGTATATTCATATTATCATAAAAAAATAGTGGAGTAAAAAATATTAATAAGACAACTGCATATGGAGTAAAACTTTTGTTTGTACATGTGACCATTTTAAATTTATTTATTATTATCATACAATGAGGGTACGCATATAATTTTTTTAATATATTGCCATGGATAAAGATGAAGCATAAGGATTATATGTAGATATATGGGGAAATATTTATTTACACAAGCGTGTATATCGCAAAATTTGCGTAGAAATTTGGCATAATATTATGCAGTGATTGAGTAAATAAATGAAACAATTAAGTTGCATGTGCTCATTAACGCTTCTGGCACGGGTGTTTAAAACTTATAGATAATGGTCGAGGTTTTGCGACTGACCGTATAAATATTCTATATTATATTATGAATACTGTATGAACAGGGTTTATTGCCCGCCATCAATAGGCGTGATAATGATGACAATTTTGACACTTTTCTCTCGAGGCCAAAGATATGGAAGGATAGTATAGGAGGCACCATATATCCCTTGCATCAAAACCGTTCTGGCAAAATCAGAAAGAACAAAATACCATGGTATAATATGTATATATATTATATAAACAGAGTATAGTGGGAGAAAATACTATCCAATTTATATCCCATTTGCTTAAACTCTGGTAGTAGTATATAATATATATATATTATATAGTAGGTTCTATATGTGTGTGTAATTGGCGAGCACAATCTGTTATTTATGACAGCTATGCCGTTATGATGATCAATTTCCGCGCTACTCATGATTGACAGGGTGCTCCATTAGGAGCGGTCTAATTGTTTGCCAACGTTGAATTCCTTCAGCCGAGCGAGGTAAAGTATGACATTAGGAGATTGGAACAATCAGCTTCGCTCATACGCTGTCCAAACAAATTTTGGAAAATATGTAATATATTTCTTATAATATTATAACTTGGGCATAATATATGTACTATATATAATTATATATATATGTTTTATATGCATTAAATTACATTTTAAATAAAAAAATTAGCAGTATTTCAAATATTCAAATATGAGTAATATTTAAAACACAAACGGATAAAAAAATGTCTATCGGTATGAAACTAAATAACGCAAATTAATGTCACTTATTTTTTTGAAAGACTTTGCAGTAAAACATATGTATACCGAATAAAAACAGATACCTGATAATTGAAATATTTGAAATATTACCGAATACTTATTATATTCATATCCTATTACCATAAATTAAATTTTATAAAATTATACTGTTAACTTTTGAAAAAAAATTATTTATGAAATTGCCTTGGGTATTTTTGATCCATACAAAATCTCTTTTATAAAAAATATCTCAGATTTTAAATTTTATCTGTCTTGACATATTTAAAAATAACTTTTACACACATATGCGTATTGCGAGGTTTAGTACTGTTACTAAACTATAAAATTAGTATATTTGCTATTCTTTAGACTATAAACAGAAACCTTTAAATATTTGTAGTTCTCAAATTGATTACTATTTGATACCAATAGAGATTAACGTTTAAAATTTTACACTAAAATATTACTGCTAGTGGTATACTATAACTATATTATTATTGTAAAAAGCATATACCTATTAATATGTTTTTATTTTTCTTCTTACCTGTCCTTCATTAATATTCAAGTTTTTTCTTAATTTTATCTTTCTAAGAATTTTAATATGTACTTTTCATTGTTGGTACATATTGGAGACTTATACACACACGAGATAAAAACTCGAATCAAAATTAAATATAAAAAATAACTTTGCTTGATTCAGAATATGGAAAATATTTTTGTCATAACACAGGCAGTAAACAGATTTTACTTAAATAAATACCCGGTGCGAGTGTATATATACAATAAAACTACTGGTGTCTACATTATGGCGATATTTAAACTTGACTTTTCCCTGAAAAAAATAACAAAAACACCAACCCCAAAGGAACTGTAAGTGCGAACCAACTCTCTGTTACGATGAGTATAATACTCCAACATTACACCCACTCAGGGCTACATGCATACATTACTAGCTTAGACGGAGAAGAAAGACAGTGAGGGCTACACAAAAGTAATGCTACCACTACTCAAAATGGAATTAAACCCTGGGATGTAGTGTTCGCTGAAGAATAGTGAACAATAAGGAAGTCCCGTACGGGGTGAGAATTTTGTTGTTACAGTCCATCTGCCACCGACCTCGTGTACAAGTGATTTCATGTCTGGTGTGTGCAAGGATTAACTGGACCAAAGTTGCTCCCTTTGTGTACCCATTGGGCGCGGTGCTAAAAGTCAATTTCTCCCAAATTTCTCTTCCTTTATTGAATGCCTGGTGGGTGTCTCAGGCGAAAAGGTGTTGATTCTCATTAGATTATGCCACCCACCCCCTCTACGCCTTACTCTGTACGAGTACTTATTTATTTTTGTATGTATACACAAAACAAGTATAATGTGTATATTATATGTTAAACACACTGTTTACATAAAAAACACCCTACAATTGAAAGAATGTCTTCGCTAAACATACGAATACTTGGAGTCAACTCAAAATGGTTTGCTTTATATATTTTGACTTTCAATTTTTATTGTTTAACTAAATTTGACTTTTATACATCAATGTCAACTGATAAAGATAACATGCTTTTCTGAATATAATACTGCTATATTGTGTCATTCATATGTCAATGGCGTATTTTTAGGACCAATTTTTTAACCAGGAATTAAAAATGACACATTTCAAAACCCGTTATACAGTTTATTTTAATGAAATTAGGTTTTATATTTTATTATATCTTTTAAAAGTACTTTTTTATGTGTACATGCAAATCGGATATATAGAAAATACTACGAAATAAATAAATATGGCTTAAGTCAAAATAAAGTTCATTTTGAAACAATCATGATATATATTCAAATTTGACATGCATATTATGTATATGTTTTGACATTGAAAAAACATACTGAAAATTATTTAAACAAAATTTAAGATTATTTAAGATAAGATTACTTAAGAGTTATTTAATACATATACTTTCTTCTTATCAGAAAAAATAATATGTTTAATAAATATTATTTATATAAGATTATTTATATATAAATGCGTAAAACATATATCTTATGATCATCCAAATAAAATATTGTTACTATATATATACAAAATCTCTAATTGTTTCCCTTATAATAATAGAATAATCATTGTGGATTTTAATAATATTTTCCAATTTGGTCAGATAAATAAGAAGTTTTTGGTTCATTATATTTCTTATCAGAGCATATAGATATTTGCCTAGATAAGAAATAAAAATATATATTCTGCGGATTATTTAAAATTGTCACGCTTCTTAAATTTAATTTTTTATTTGTATATATATATTATCTTATATATTTATATAATTATATTATAAGTTAAGAAATTTATAAATGGAGTATATAACTTATATATATATATACACTATCCAAAGTTACATTTTAGGGGCATAGGTCGTGTTGCTATTTCCTCTGACCACGGGGCTCTTCAGGCGTCGACGCCAGTGTTACCTGATCGTGGCTCAGAAAACTTCCTCCTAAGTCGCCAGTCTCTCAGTGTATCACACCGGTAACACGCCCAGTCCAGACCAAGCATCGGTCACTCCTGGCTATCCGGCCTGGATTCTTTTTCTTTTGACACTGTCTAGTTGGAGAAGGCTATCATAATGGAGTGAGACGAGTCTGGAGATTGCGCCTCGTACATACGCAGACCGGACTTGGCTAAGGGTTACTGCAACTCAAGGCAACCTGACGCCAAAATCTCCGGTTCAAAAGTCGTGAGAGAGTCCATTTCCGGGCAGCATTTCCTCCGCTTCATTCAACTGACCATCCGTTTTGAGAAGTTTTCTTGTTGTCGGTGGAAAGTATTGTTGAACATCTCCGCCCAGATATACCTCCTATGGTGTATATTATATAGTCATAGAGCGCATACAATAATATCATTCACGTATGCATTCTTAAGAAGGAATTATATCCCTCTCGTTCCACTCATTCAAAATTTTGAATTTGAGCTGGACATACGCCCCGAACAGACGCTGATATTTATCAATTGCCAAGAGAACTATAGTCCGTATCTATTCTCCCTAGATCTTGTCAGATTGTAGTTTTTACAAGGTCCGGTAGCTCTCTCGCCAAGGAGCCTGGCCCTAATTGTGTTTACTTCTGAGGAGCTTGACAAAACCGGATTCTCCATTAAATGATTGCAGCTTTTCTGTTGATATATAATTTAATACTATATAGCCGTTATTCACAATGCTAGACAATGAAGCATTTTGTCGTATGGTTAGTTATATTGTGTATATAATATATTCTATTTCTTAATGAGGAGAATATTTTCACCTGAGAAAAAGTATTATATATATAGATTGGTTAAATTTATACGCAGTTATGATTTTTTAAGTTGCAAATGCATTCCTAAATAAAAATATAGGTTTTAATTAAATTATAAGTAGGTATCATTACTGTTGAAATTTGATATATTTTAAATAACATGTTAGGTAGAATTTTAATTTAAATATTTAAACTTAAAATTAATAAAAATACATGAAATGTACTTGGTTGATATTATAAGTGTCTATAAACATTTTAGAAAAGAGAGCAATTTACATATTAAGATTATTCTTTATAGAAAGGGCCCATATTTAAAATTATAAATAATCTTTATTCATGAAAAATGTCTCTCGATAGCAGTATTACTATAGGCATGGTACCTATTCTAATGAATATTCAAATTATGTAATTATCTAAAACATTTCTATTTACGACTAAATATGAAAATAAGTAGCAACTACGAGTATATATATCAGTGACATTTTATAGCGTTTATTTTTAATGCTGTCGCCTTTGTATTATCGACTTTACAATATTTTTTTCAACAACTTATTCATTGATCTCTCTTATATTAATATATTATTTCATAATCAAATTAATAACATAAAAAGTAATCCAAAGAGTAGGTAATGCTATATAGGTATAATGGTACCTGCAATTATTGTCATATATAGTACCTACAGTATAATGAAATTGTCAAATTTATTATATGTATAAGTTATTTTAATCAAGCAGTTAAATAAAAAATATTTACACACAACAAATTTTAGTGTTAAAAGAAAAAAGTTTAGAAATTGTTTAAAATATGCAAAGTTAAAATAACTATCTCGAGAACACTAACAGAAACTACAATATTTAAATAAATAATTTTTTTGAAGCACAAAAAATTAGTAACATTTTTAGAAAGTTATTTACATTTACATTTTACACGATCAGTGTAAAATGAACATATAATAATGTATAACAATTTAAAAATCAAAATTAAATTAATAGTAAGTGAGTAGTGAATTTTATTAAATTGCAAAACTAAAATAATGTTACTTAAAATAACATTTATTGATAGCTGCCAATATATGTTTCGCTGCAAGTGAAAAATAGAAAATGAAAATTCTCCCTCCATATAGATTGATCCATGTCTTGTAGCCAAATGAAATGATTTGCTGGGTACTCTAATTTCTTATAAAATATAATAAAAGATTTCGAATAAATGAGAATTAACATACAAGGACATGGACTATATATAGAGGCTGGTTCAACCTGTTCAGATTTCTTTGTAGAATGTAAGTTACTGTAATAATGCAAAAATAAGCATTATAATCATGGATAAACTGTATAATTTCTATCGAATAATGGGATTTCATTGTTTACGTTTGAAATTTTCCAGATTATAAAAAGAAACAATGAATAAATTTTTAAAATGTTTGCAACCACTTGTGTCTAATTTTTTTTAATTGTGAAAAAAACATTATTTAATTTATCTACAATTGAATAATTTTTTTTAGTATCTTTTTTATAGACTAATTACATTAAAATACGTTTTGCAAATGAAGAATAAAATAGATTAAATTATTGTTAACAATGGGTGCATAATATAGTAGCATTTCAAATTACATACACATATTAAGAATAGATATAATATTCATTTAGTAATATATATATAGTAGTATATACATTAGCGTTGGAATATAATAATATCTGAAATATGGATTTCCAACTGAGCTATATAAGCCAAAATGAAAACACCTTTCAAAAAAATAAAAAAAATAAATACGTGTGCCTTAATGCAAGTATTATAACACTTATGTAATACCATATACAAATAAATTATACAAGTATTACTTATATTATCCGCTTCATAATAATATTATAATTTGGCTGCATTTATAATAGAGTTACAGGCAAGGAAAACTAGAGTGTAATTGCTTCTCGGTACGCTTCAATCAACAAGTTCTCGTCAGTTGACCACTTCCTCTTTCCTGAAGGATCGCGTGTGATATAGTGAAGGAATTTCCTCTAAGAAGAACAAGGTGCTTCCCTGCAGAGTTAAAGAGGTGTCCCCTGCTCCAGTGTTTGTCTAACACATTCAAGAAGGGGACCGGATACAGGAGCAAACACATCGAGAAGTTGAGCGTCTTCCGGGCGGTATTGTTGACCCAGAGTAACTGGCAGGTCGCAAAGATCCGGATGGTCTCTTCATGGTCAGAGAATCATATTATACCACGTGATATGTGTCGTCTATATACGTACTCAAAGCCGGGATAATTGCACAGGCCGCTCTCTCTTATAGCTATCTGTAAAAGTATATTTATTAATCAGTAGAAGTATAGTGAACCTGACTGAATTTTGGAGTACCTTCGCTATAGACCGCTGTAGTAGGATATAACAGCACGCGATGTAATTGAGTTGTTTACTGGACATGCAAAAAGCTCTTTGTAAACTTTTATATGTAAGAGATTGTTAGCTATATAAGTATATAGGAACTAAGATATTTTAGGATAAGCTGTGTGCGTATAATTTATATAAATATGTATACCCCTGATGCATTATATGTTGTGGCTATTTGAATTAACTTGACCATATATATATATAGTACGCAATATAAATACTTATATTACATGACATTTAAATGAACCATGAGATTCACACAGTTAACATTTTTATTGTTTTATAAAATCTGAGAAATGTGACTGACCATAGAGTAGGAATACACTATCGCTAGTATAGTATCTTTACTCTATGTGACTGACTATATATGTACAACAACCAACATAGTTTATCGAGGAGGAATTTCGGAGCCAGATGGTCGCACTCGAGTTTCTCAAGTATCTTCCGAAGATATTGACAAAAGATGTTCTCCCGTTCGATCGACACTTCCCCGATAAACGGGAGAACTGACAGACCAGAAGTTAACAAAGAAAGAGAATACAGAAGCTCGATTTCCGGTGTGCTTTTGGAAGGCGGATCCTGTAAGGCAGCAACCAGACACGATCTGTCCGTTGGACAACATAATTTCTGTCATCCAGTGACATCCTTGTCATGCTCAAGGTGTGGCAGTCTATAAAGGGCGAAAAGATGACCTTCGGGTAGATAACATTACATGCAGCATACTGTATTGTTTCCCGGTTATTTGAAGATTAGGGTTGTGCGGTATATAAAAAGGTGAGAAGAGAAAACGAATTTTCATAGGCTCAGAGACAAAATTGACAAGTTGGGATCCTATACCATACTGTATAATTATATATACATCCAGCTAATCAATGGGACTAACTGAAAATGGCAACCATATTGCATTGTAATTATTAAATAACTCACAGTATGCTCATATTAACTGAAATGTGTATCAGATTTCCATTACAGTTTTTTCTCCTTTGTGGTTCTATTTAGATATACGCTAAAAATTCATAAGCGATTTCTTTTTATTATTTCTTAAATTCTTATTTTTTAAATATAAAACAGCTATTTTTATTGAATTAATAAAACAATATATCTATAAAGGCAAACTAAAGCCCGATCTTGATAATTGTAACAATAGACAGAAAATTATATTAATTATTTAATTCATATACATATTATAACTATATAACTATATATGTACATAATAATAACTTTTATCAAGTACTTATAATTATTTTTGTAATGTTATTATACAAATTTTAAATCATATTATACAAAAACGAAATTATTATAAATTCAAATTTTATTATACTTTATAAGCTTATAGTATAGATAACTTTTGAAATATATATTTAACGTTATGTATAATTTTTACTACATTTAATAATATAGTAATATTTATAACCAATATAAAATAACAACATCTGTAAAATGAGCTGCTCATGATTATATTTGAATTGTTAACTCTTAAATAACTTGAATGGAACACCTTCATTCTATATAAGCACTGTAAAATAAGATGCACTATAAAGTAAAATTTAAAACTTACGTTAATAATATCGCTGTAATTCTTTAAAAATTATAATACATATTGAAAAATTGCAGAATATATTATACCATGCGTCATCATTATACTAATTGTTATATCAAAATAGTTTTATAGTTATATATACATACATAGTATAGTACATATAGCTATTATGTACCTATAGGTTATATTATAGTAATTACTAATTAGTAATTATAATATATAGATAATATCGTTAAAATCTACTTCATAAGTTTCTAATGAGTTTCTATTTTACTTTTATAATCAGAGAATTCTTATACATGCGTTATACTTTTCGAAGAAAATAAACTGAAAGACAAGTGTAAAATTATCTAATATATATATTTTACATATCACAAAGTTACTATATAATGAATATCTTAAATGTGATTCCAAAAGTTTGCATATCACAAGAACTCTGTCGGTGATTTTCCTATTATAAATACACGCTTGCCAAGCAAGTGTCCCATAAACGAACCAAGAGTTCTCATGAGATTGGCGGAGGGGGAATCTATACCTAATGGACTGATCCATTCTGAGAGAGGAACATCAAAGTGCACCCCATTTTCCGGGGATTGCATTGCATCCGATGGGGAATTCGGCTCAAGAGGTCCGCTTGGCTATCAGCTCACCTTTCAAGACCATATCTCAATTAACCCTGTTCATATTTCCATTATGTATATATATATAGGTATATACCCACGTATATGTGTGTACACTATAATGATATTCACTCTGAAATACGCACTTAAATTCGAGACATGTGGTGAGCGATACACATTATGAAGGTAAAATATATACAAACAATATATATTTTCATAATTCATAATAAATTGTATTTGCATATATATACATATAGGTAGTACATACATAATATATTTACAAAATTATGAAATTTTAATATTACAGTTATTAATGGAATTTTTGTTAAAAACATGTATTTTGAATGTTTTATCAAACTTTTTCAGATTTATATACACTTATAGCAAAAATTATATTGAGCTCTGTATAATATATATTTAAACAGATAATTCAGGGCCATAAATATAACATGTGTTGCCCTTTTTCTAAATGCATATATACTGTAAATATAGGTATACACACATGTTATTGTCAGTAAAAGATCAAGATGAAATTTTAAACATATACAGTGAAACATTAAAAACCTTTATTTGTTCACGAACACGAACTAATTTGAAAACTATGTCGATATATTTATATTCGCTCTATATTGTGTATCAATCAATAATCTTATGTGATATATTTTTACTGATATTAAATTATTAATATATAGTTCGACTTTAGTAATTTAGTAAATTTAACGATTACAACTCAATTTTTATATATTTTTATGAACTAAAATTATCTAAAATATACAGAGATTATATTCTATACTTTTTTTTACCTATATATATAATTTACACTATCACAAGCATAAGGATTAATTTTATCAATGTAGGTAAATGCGTATTGAGATAATTATATAAGATAGAACTTAAAAAAAAAGATTTTCTGCCAGGAACCAGAAAGCTTATTACCGCTTTAGAATGCAGTTCTCTTTGACGCCCCAACGCTTAAACACTGATTCTCTATTGTCCCGCAAGCAATGGTTGGATGGGTTTCAATATCACAAATTGAGTGTTACTAACAAAGCCATCATCCCTGTTATCATTCTTGGCAATGCACACACTTACATCTCAACATGCATGCCATGCATATTCAACCGTCCATCGTTTGTCTGGAGCTACGTATATCGCTTACAGAGTTTGCGCGGCAAATACAAAAACCCCATTGGCATTCATTTATCCAGCTTCCTCTTCTGAAGAAGGAAGCATTGTACCTCCTTGAAGAGGTAGTTAATCGTGTATCTATACCCGGTTCAATATATAGAAGGGATAACTCGTAGGTACTTATGGTTCTATCGACACTAGTACCACGCTCATGAGAAGAGGAGAGAAGGGCTAAGATAGATATCTTCGAAAGGATATGATTTGTTTCTTTGGAAGTGCTTAATGGTACCTCAATCTGCCAGCTTGTAGAAACTTTGGTAATGAGCTCATATCCATGCGTGCGACCAGTAATGATGATAATGGCAAGGTTTGCAATATTATACCTCCAGAGTCACAGCACTTCTAGCTTAAGATATAACTCCTTATAAAATGGTGCTTTTGTTATGTATGCATTATGAAAAAACAATTTAAAATTTGTAATGACAGGCTTAAAATAATTTGACGATATTGTTGAATATTTATAACAGAGTATATACAATTTTATCATAATAATAATTACAATTATAGTATAAATATTTTGATTTGTTTAAATTGCTGGTTCAAAATATGTTTTATACGCTGTAGATTATAACAGGGAGAGGTATAAGTCATTGGGTAACACGTAAATATTTAGTAATTCAAAGTTAGCATTATACCCTCCCCCCCCTTCTCTCCTCTATGGGGCCGATTATAGATTTTTGGTCCAAATTTGAAAGTATAATATGAAGAAAAATATTCCTTTATTTTGAAATTAAGTGAAAATATAAAATATTGCTGTAGAAAAACAACTCTTTGACAAAGAAAGTGTATAAGAATTGGTAAGAAAACGAGTTATTGAGAAACAAACGAATAATTGTTTTATTATAGATAATTAATTAATGGTGCTATTAATGTCAATTGAGGTCAATATTTTTTGTGTTTTGAATGTTTCTCTTTATATATACACATATGCATAGTTTAAATAGAAGAATTAAATTAACTAATTCTTGTTTGATATATTGACTTATTTTATTAAATGGTAATTTTTTATATTTATGAAATATTTATATGTGAAAAAAGTCAAAAACATTTATGATGCCAACATTATTATAAAAACTGAATATTTAAGATTATTGAATGTTTAAATGTCATACACTTTTTTAATCATTTTAAAACGCTTTGCCTTTTTCCTTTTCTTAATATTATTTGGAATATTCTTTAATTTAAATTTAAAAATAATTGTTACTTTATTAATAACTTAAATAAATAAGATATACATTTGTCACATCGTTTAAGGTTATATCTGTGAACATCGAAAATTAACCAAAATAATAACATATCAAAGAAACATTTATAAGCAGTTGTATCATTTTTTGTTATTTAAAAAAATTGTTTATATTATGTAATTGTATATTTTTTTTACATAACGGTGTCAGATAATGTGTGCTTAACAATGTTTAATTCACGCAATTAATTCAATAATTTATTATGGTAAGATTAAAATATTATATAAGATATAAAACTGTTATAAATATATCATATTTGAAAGAAATTTTATATATTACTAACGCTATAATGTACAAATGTTTTTGTTAATATTTTCTGATGAACAGGACAACATTTTGCATAATTTAAAAAATTTCAATATATTTTTTTTATTTTCTACTTTTAATACATTAAAAAATAATTGTCTACTATATACATTTATTAACTTGTATCTTATACAGCACATACAATTCATTTTTTTATAACTTATATATATATAATTATATATTGCATATTTCATTAAATCTTATTATCCAATTTATATTTTTAATATATACATATATGTATACACAAAGAAAAAATCTGAGATGTACACGTTCAACTATATATAATGTATCCAATAAACATACATTAAATTAACTGTGCATATAATACAAAATCTTTCGTCACAATTGGTGAAGCACATGGCGTCCTATTATTCTGCATGGTGGTTCATCATGAGCATTATAAAGAATATTATGCTGTACACAACAGGCTCCTTCAAGTATCTCATTTGGGAGGTTCTGCACAAGAAAATTGGAAGGGGAACAAATATTTGAATAATTTTCAATTATATTTCAGTATATCTATAATAACTAACCCTATATATGTTATGCATATGTAGGTATATTGTGAATATAATATTGCAGCTACATATAGTTCTAAAAACCTCAAATTGGCGTCACAATGGCTCAGAAAGAAAGCAAGATAGACAGGTTTAGGAGGCAAAACCGTCAGAGGTGCCACGGATCGCTAACTTCTGTGAAAGGCGACGAGTACTGATCTGGTCTGATGGGTGGCGAAGAAGATTTTTTGGAAGAGAAGTGGAAGTAAGAAACAATGATTTAACTCAAGCCCGGCACAGTTTCTCAGTATAATATCGGTACTATATGTACTACATAAAAAGAGCCACACTCCTCCCAAAGTAGGTATTATGCGCTTATTGTAAATTATTACATTTTGATTTTGTAATAATAAGTAGCTAATAAATTTCTAAGCGTACACAATCTTCTCCGTATAGAGGAAGACCCTCCGGAAGATGTTTCACCACTCTGGGAGTATTCAACATTTCACACTTGACTGCAGTCGAATGGAAAACTGGCTGAATACATCGGAAAGACAGAAAGGAAACTAATTTTAAAAAACCGGTAGTGATTGACAATTTATACGTATATTTATGGCATTAATTATTTACGTAAAGAGCCTTTAAGTGCCGTAAACAGTAAAACTTATCCATTTTCTTTCGACATACATATACCACTGCCGGGAGTTCACCTCCCCATGTTGATTTAAATTAAATTTATTCCAAATATATTAGAAAAATAGTAACAATTGTACATAATCTAGGAAACTACGTCAACAAATAAACATATGTATGCACATTTGGTAGAAGACGTAGACATATGTATGTTTGCATTGTCGTGTATACTTTCGGTAAGAAAGTTAGTCATTAAAGACATTTGTATAAACAGCTATATCCGGTCTTTGGGTGGACATAAGTTGCCAAAGAATGAACTACAGTTTGACCCAACGGAAGTATAACATTTACTCACGCGATTGCCTTGTAGACATTGGAGAAAATCGAAAATAATGATAGGGAAAACTGACGGAAACGAAAGTATATAACTTCCAGATATGCCACAAACAAAAGTTGAATTTATTTAGGTAACAATTACAAGTGATCATTTAAACCACGGCTAATAGTTATGTATATATGAATATTATCAAGGGCGTTTGAACAATGCTGAATTTCTGGTTAAATGCCCTTATATTATAGCGAAAATAATATATATGCGAATTACAATGTCAAGTTAATTCTCGTCAATAAATAATTAAATCAATTTATAGACAAAGTTCTTTTGTTTCTTCTATTTCTCAAGTTGATGTGTACCAAATATTACACGAATGCTTAAAATTGTAAATATATGTTAATCATTTACTTATAATATAGCAAAACGTTTATTTTATTAGGTAAAATTAATCAATGGCAATAAAAAAACGTATAACAAATTGTTAACAATAACATGTTAAATTTGAATATCATTGATCCCATTAAAACAAACCAAAAATTCAGATATACTTAACATCCATTATTTCTTTTTACATTTTAACAAACAGTACTTTCTTTTTAATAAAATTAAAAAATATTACAATATTATGCAAGAACTAAAACAAAAAAATTGTAGAAATATGTAATGTCACCCCAGCATACAAATTCTAAATATAAACATAATTTCAAATTATGATATTATATAAGTTAGAACCAATGTGTATATATCCTAAAAATGTTATTTTTTATAATATTATGAATATTTGTTTCGCGTGAAAAAAGAAAAGTTATTATGTATGCCCATATATTATTCCTTGGTCCTAAAAGTGTAATATTTTCTTAATTCAAGCCTTTTAATGATATTTTTATTCTATAATACTATCACAATACTAATATTTTAAAATGAAATAGATAACTACGGTTAAACTATAAACTACTATCTACCATATAGAGTAATAATATATACAGATAGAATACAGAGCTTCCACTTTATTGATTTTCTGTAATACAGTTCAATAGTACTATGTTTATATTCGAAAGCTTTTGCAAAATAATGTTTTAAAAACTAATTATAGTTAAAAAGATATGTGGTAAAACAGTTTTAGTCATACATGCAATAAATTACATTTTACAGACAACTTACGATATGTTAAAATTGATTAAAAATATATATTTGATTTTAAAATTAATTCAAAGAAAATATTTAATACTACTTTTTGTAACCCATTTACACAAAATTTATTAAAATAAAACGATTTTATATTGACGAAGATTTACAGCACAATGTATATGAAATCAATACGAGTGAAATCTCTGGTATATAATTACTCTATGACTCAATCCTTCATATTTATTATATCTATCAAGCAAATTATTTTTAATAACTGTTTATGGTTATGACAGAGAATACTTCTTAAACAAAGTATTATATTATAAATATTATATATATTATAAATGTGTTATAAATAAAGCATTATAAATAAGTGTAGTCCTTTGGTTATGGTCATTTCTACATTTGAAAAAATTCTTTATATCCTAATTAATAATGTACTACTTATAAATTAAAAAGTAGTAAAATAATTTCTTTTAATTAATGGAGGCGAACTTTAGATGATAAACTACTGTAAAAAAGCATTTTTATATATTTTAATGTCTGTAATTTATACGTTAATAGATTTAAATAATTTGTTTATGAGTTAAAATCAGAAAAGAAAAATCTTTATTCGATGATTCGATTACTACCTACTTATTTCTGTGTGCCCTATTAAAATAGATTTTTGAAATATATATTCATATATGCTTTTTTATGTAAAATCAAAGAAAAAGCATCAAAATACTTAATGTATTTAATTAAGTTTTATTATAATTTAATCATGGTATAATAATAACAATAAATTAAGAATAGACGAACATTAAATAATGTTATTTATTACGCATATTTATGTGTATAAATCAAAGATTAAAGGATACTAAATCTGCTCGATTTATTCTGAAAAAAAGTCAAGCAAAAAAATATAATATTGACCTGGTCTAAAATAAAAATTCATAATATATGAAAAAGTAGAATATCTTTATAATTATAGTCATAGAGATACAGTTTTTAGAGTTACATATTTGGATTCTTTAGTTAATTTTATATAATTTAGGTATAGGTAGATATTCTACTTGTGAAAAAATCTCAAGTATTAATGAAATATTTTCTTGTCACAAATGACAACTAATATTAAAAAATAAAAAGTGAAATATCTTTAAAACTGAATATTATTGAAGATACTAGGTAATCTTCTGTGTAACACACAACCTATGCGTACAATAAATATTAAATTGAGTAGGTATCTAAATAAAGAGATACATAAGTCACTGCTCCATTTTACTGCCAACCAACATGGCAAATTTAAAATTATATAATCAAAAATTTAAATTAATTAATTAAAATATTGTTCCCAGTTTTATGACTTCAAATTAATAAAAAATACAGACTTCTAATTAGAATTTCTGGATTCCTAGAATCATTTTCGTAGAATTTAAAAAAATCGTCATTTAAAAATGATAATCTTACATTTATAACTAGAAAAAATCATTTTATTTGAAAATTAACTGTTATAAACAAATATTCTTTATTACTATACAGTACTCCCCCTCTAGAGTGACCTCATTAAATCCATATAAAAACGGTCGTTCAAGCGGGGGTGTCACTCTTTAGGGGTTCGATTTTTGTAGGTTTTAATCTATGCACTAATACGATCGGCATAGAAGATAATCTTTGTTAATACATATAAATAATTAGTCAAATACATATTAATAATACGAAATAAATCTGAAATAGTATAATAACTTTAGAAACATTAATATTTATCCAAAGACGTTTAAATATTAGCGCTCTTCTAAATTTTTAATAATACCTTACGCTTAATTGAGTCAATAGGTATGTCCAGTCAAACTGTTCAACATAGAGTACACATAGTGAAACTACTCCCATGTTTTGAATGTATACATAAATGAAATGTAGGAATAATTAGCTACATTTCATTTATGATTACAATTTTCAATTTAAACAAAAAATAACTTTTTCGTGTATTTTTAATACTGCTAGTCTACCCTGTTTATGAGTAGTATACTATTTATAATTAATTTTATACGTAAATAATTAAAAAATACACAAAAACAAATAATTTATTTATAATAATTATGGTAAAGAAAACTAAAAGAGACTATATAAATATATACCCAAGCATATTAGTACTTTATATTTACAATAAATGTACAGAATATATACCGTTCTTGGAAAATAAAGATAAGCAAATACATACCAAGAATTAAAAGAATATAATACATGATATATGCAACATATCTATTGAAACAAAAATTACCAACTTTAATTTAATATTACGAAGTTAGAGAATAACATACTTATATTATTGTAATTGAAATCATGAAATACGTTATGATTATAACAGAGAAAACTGAAACAGTACTTAATATTAACAATAAATGTACACTACACAAAATATACAGTAGATATTAGAAAATAAAGATAAACAAACTTAATAATATAATATTGTATTCAAAAATATCAATAAGTAGCTCATTCTTCTAATAGGTAATATAATAACGAATATAATCATCAATATAAACTATTGACAAGATCACTGTTTCATGTTTTAAACAAACATAGTACATTAAAATTAATTTTAGTGTAGAAAATAACATTAAAAAAATAAAACTGCAAATATTAATAAAATACTATATCTATTTCAGGAGCGCCGGAAGCTTTTAGAAGTGGAAGGATAAGATATTTTCTTCAAATACGCCCCCCTCTCAACTTTGAATAATTATTATACTTACAGCCTCCTCTCTTCAACCCCCCTGCTGGCAAACAGTAAATATTCGACAGAATATTACTATATAAACATCAGAATTTTGGCGCAGATCGGTACAGTTTTATACTTCCCTTGCTTTAAATGTATATATATTATATAAAACTTTTATAAATATAGAGGTTCTACATTTTAGGACTTTTTGGAACATTTTAAATCTTAGAAGTTTATATGCTTAAGAACATTTCATTTCTGGTCAAATTTTAGGAATTTTAAAAACAATCACAGGCCTGATAATCCGAAAAAAATATAACATAATATCTACTATTATTTGTTAAGGTATGCAAAATCGATGCTACTAAAATGTATTATTAAAATATCGCTTTTTGAATTCTAAAATCATGAAATTCATTACAGTTCAAAAATACAGTAACTAACACACATATAAGCCCGTAGTTATTTGCTAATATAGTTTTTTACTCTAATGGTAACTTAAATGTGTACACTGATAACGGAAAATGGTGCAGAATATGGTGCCATTAAAGTGCAGGAGGAGAATGGTACAAAATAGTCGAATATAGTGGGGAAACATTTGGCAATTATTCTAAATTATTTTAATGATATATAATATAGGGATGTTTATTTCGCATCGATTTTATGATTTTTCCCCTTTATTTTAAAATTAAATTAATTATATGGTGCAAACTTGAATAATGATAATACAATTTTATTGCAATAGTACCTACTAAGGATCAAAAGTACGATATTTTTTTCATACACATATGATATATGTATTAACATTGCAACTGAACAAATAATCGAGTAAGCTTTTGTTAATATTTTGAAGCATTTTTACTTTAAAATTTAGTAAGAGCTATATTAAAATAAATTTTAAATGGTAATGAATATCATAAATATGTATATACTATTTTTATGAAAAGGATAATATATACAAAATAAATATATTACTGCACCTTCGTTCCTGCATTTTTGTTACAATATATTTTTGCATTATTCTCCGTTACAGTGTAGGTATAATAAAATAGTGTCCAAACGTGCGTTAAATGTAAAACACTTTAACTACTGAAATAAGATTTGATATTTTTTCATTGACTGTTGTTTATTAGATTTTAAAACTAAATTTTCCCGTACAGAAAACACTCGTACAAAAAATTTAGAAAACGATTCAAGCAAAATCCTGTGAATGGAAAATTGAAAGCCTCATGGAGAAAGTTGTAAATGTCGACAGAGAATATTATGTACTATGTTTTCGTGGTGTGATTTTAAGTCTAATACAGAGAAGACGGCAACTTTCATTGTTGCCACATCCTCGGCAAGTTCATCTATTGGCTCTAATAAAGAACACACATGAAAGTTGTTGAGGGAGGATATTTATTAGTGAAGATTACAATCGTTACAAGAGACAAATCAACGCAGAATGTATCCAGTGACATATGCAAGAGCCTCTGTATCCTCACCAGCGGTATCGGTGGTACCGGATCGCAACACTGATCTAATACATGCATTTACTGTAGATTCTGGCATGTCCAAAATATCGGGGTTAATATATAGGGATTGAAGATTCGTCGTCAGGTTTGGGCAAAGAAGGCAAGAGATACCGCAAACTATACCTTCCTCGTCACAGTTACGCCCAACTGAACTGGCTTTGATTAGGTTGTTGCAGGAGACCATTCGTAGAGCCGAGCGTGCTTGCAAGGATTGTCATTCTTGCCACCTTTCGACCAAATGATGGAGAATGTGTTCTGTTGAGGCGGGTAAATGGAAGAGAAAATGACATTTTAATATGCAAAATAATAAAAACATATATTGAAAAACAAAGGTCACAGAAAAATAATTATAATATTTTGATGAAAGTAATGTAACATACAGATGAACTAGGGAATAAAATAAAGAGTGAAACTGTGTGCATAATTTTAGGAAGAAATTAATGTTAATATCGAACAAGAAGAAGGACAGGTATTCTTTCAGACTATAAATCTTTATTGCAATTATAAAATAGGTAATTAAGCATAAAATATAAATCTAATTTCACCAAACAGCTAGAATAATTTAAAAGTACATTAAAATAGTACAGACGAATTAAAATAATGTAAAATTTAGTTACTTTACATTTGTTTGGCAAGGTCAAATGTTAGGACTTTAGGACAAATCAAAGGCCTGAAATTAAATATATGGTGCAAAATATAGAACATTAAATGTTACTATAGAACTAAAACAAATAAATAATTACAAACATCTATAGACAACATCTGTTATTTATTTACTCCATTTAATTTTAATTTTTTTACTCAGTCTGCTTTACTTAATAAACCATATTTGCGGTATAGCAATGACATCTATTAATAAATTACCTCAAGGCAGTCCTGATTGAGATGTCGAGTGCAAACATACAGTTCACTACATCCTTGACTCCACTAAGTGTCATAAGAAACCCTCTGAAAAGGCATTGACTCTCGCGATTCCCCCGTAGATCTGTTGATGAAGCGCCAACTCTCCATCCACCTTCCTCATTCATCCATTTGACGCGATGTCTCTATGTAGTCGTCCTTTGAGATAGCCCGTTTAAATCTAATTCCCGATTTTCTTGACGAATTCAGGACGTCGAAAAGATCCTTCACGGATGAAAAAACAATGCCGTCTTGCGGGCTTCTATTGGGAAATCGCCTCTTTCTGTTCAAACCTGTACAAACAGGGATTAAATGACAGGGTAAAAGTTATAACAATAATAATTGTTGTATTAATAAATAAATTGGGCTCGATATTATTATTGCCAGTAGTGCAATTTTAGAGTTATTTCTTTGGATTATAGATACAGTTATATACATATAATCAGATTTGACCTTTTTTTGGTAGCTATGTATAGATTCAAACTAGTATGCTGTGAATAATAAAATTGATAAAGAAATGTGCATATTAAAAAAATAAGACACTTCCAATTATAAAAACATTTTATAAATAAAATTATTTTAAACATTACAATAGATTATGATCATGTAACTAGGAAGATTTTATAACTTACTTTTGCGGTTATCTTTGTCTGAAAAGTTTATAAACAATTAGACTCTAAATAATAATTGAATGAGTGATTAAGCAAAACAATACGAGGATAGTCTATTAAAAATAATGTCTATAGTAATTGTGTCCTCAAGAAGGACGAAAACAATTATGTATTTTACGGGTGTGCGACAGAGAGTCGACACGTCAATGTCGAACTGTTAAATTTCTCATCTAACATTTTAAAGAAAATTAGCTGCCATTGAGGAAAGTGAGTAGACACGACATTATGTCGACAGCAAAAATGCATAACCCATCAGAGAGTCGACACGATACCACGTCGAAAGTTAATCACCAATTTAGTTCGCAAACCACAATTGGTGGTGATTTGTTTTCCACATGTCGACTCTCTGACGGGGGATGCGTTTTTGCTGTCGATTCTCTGTCGTGTTGACTCCAGACGTGTAGACTCTATTCATGGTTGTCGTATTTTACAGAATAATACATTATGAAAAATGTTTAGTTTTGCAACCGACTTTTCAGGGATTTTTAGAAATCTATTAGAATAAAAAGGCTCCTCATACATATAGCTTTTTAAATATCGTTTAGAGCTCTGGAAATAAATGGCATTGCAATCAGCTGGATCATAATGATCGAAATGACTAAAATGTATTGACTGAGTACAATAATATCATTGAGCAGCCCCACAAAAAATACTTTTTCTTGTGTATTTTTGCAGATCTTAAAAATAACAAAAGATCATTTCAAAAAAGCAGGAAGAATTACATCTCTGTTTATATTTTAAATATTAACGATTAACAATCATGCATAATTTTGAAAATAAAATATATCAATAATTTTATAAAAAACAATGCTGAGTTCAGTAATTGAAAGTAATTAAAGATAACCCAAAAGCAGCATTTTTCTTTATAAAATTGACAAAACAGATAGTTCAAGTGTTTATAAATTACCTGAAGCAACCGTGTCACTGCAAACTTGGGCATCAAGCTTCATTTTCATCTTTTGGGCTGTAGAAGGATGCATTTGAGCTTCTGTCCACTTGGGAGTCAGGCGGATGTTTCGTTCAGAATCTTGGTTTAGATCTTTCGTCAATATATGGTTTGAACGCGTAATTTTGAATCATGTTTATTTAACAAAGAAAGTAATTTAAACATTTTAATCGATCGAGTAGACAGTACACGGACCAAGTCCTTGACACGGACATTACATAGTTTCTAAGTGAGAACCAAAAACGGCATATAACAGTATTTATCAATATTTCAATTCATAATATTTTATGTCATTAAAATAAATAAAAGAAAAGAAATTGTATGTCATTAAAAGAGCATACAATTATAAGCTATAATGAGTTATAAACAAATAAAGATTAAAAACTAAAAAGTTGGAGCAATATATGTATAATAAGTAGCCTTTTTTATAAATTTAAAAATACTTATTTTTGTACATTTTTAATACATGAAACCAACTACTAACTAGTCAAGTAATTTAACCTAAATCAATGACAAGATAAAAATTTTAGAACTGTATAACTATAAATATTTAAAATATGTATTATATGTCTAACATTAGACTCTAAGTCTGAGGTATACTTTAGCTTAGATACATTCTATTCAAGGTATGTTTTAATTCAGCTGACCTATATACTGTAAATCTAGACCCGCATAGGACCCGCATATATCCATCTCAGACCCGCATAATAAATATATAATCTTTATCGGACCCGCATTAATTCATTTAAAAGGCGGGTCCGCTAAATATTTTTTACGATATTAAAATTAAATTAACTAACTTAACAGACCCGTATAAAATTTTCTATATTTTCCTTATATTGTCTTTATTTGATTCGATAGAAGGCGGGTCCGCTAAATATTTTATGCGATATCAAAATTAAATGAAGTAACTCAGAGGATCTGCAAATATTTGCTATTATATAGTTTTGAACATGAATTCCTACGTTTTTTATTTGTTCGAATATTTCCAGCTTAATCAGTTAAAAAATAGGTTTATTTATCGGGCATACTCATATATATAGTTATTTATAAATACATTGAAACATTTCGTACATTAATAAATAATTACAGTATTGCGCAATATTGTCAATATCAAATATATGTTTTTAGTGAAACTTTTTTTTAACTATATATTTTGTGGCGGAAAAGTAGTTGGTGACGGCCCTGACATACCACTTACAATTAGAATAAAAATAAATAATTCATTTATTAAAAAAATATACATAAACGTCATTTTATAATAATTACTATGATAATTTAATTGATCAAGTTGACTTTATAATTTACCTATTGTTTAGCATTCCTAACTCTTTATAATTGATTCATGATGTCACTAGTAATTTTTAAATTGTATTTATCAATAATCATTGTTATTAGTTTTAGTCTATTCCAGGCATATTTTCAAAGCTAAGATTTAAAAAAAATCAATTCTGGCCTTCAAAAACTGTATTTGATATATTTAAATTTTCAGGCATGTTGTCGACATTCATGCCTGGAAAATAAGTATAACGGTAGAAACTATTAAATGTAATGTTAACGTCGATAAAAATTTGGAAATAATGCTTTTGATTAACGATAATTGATTATTAACATTTTCAAACTGACTAATTAGAATAAGAAACATGTAATTGAATTGCTAGGCAATATTTGCCAGGCGCTACATAAATACGCGATATTTTAATTAATTCTTTGTTATTAATCGAATCTCGTGTTATTCTTGTTAAATAAAAATGGTTGTTTTTAAAATAAAATTTGAGGATTCTCAGCAAATAGTAATTACTAGTCGACCTACGTTTGCAGATATCAGTAATGCAGGTAATATGTTATACATGAACTATATGTTTTTGCATATATTATTTTGTTAATAGTTATACTTATAGTTAATTTATGACACTGATTATTGTCACAGTTACAGATTTTATAGTATTAGTATTACTGTGAAATTAGTATTTTTAAGTTTAATTTAACTTGTATTGTTGTAAGAAATTATAATAAGTTATGATATATAAAAAAATGATACTATTTTTGGTTATTTTGGCAAAGATCTAGTTTTGTAGCTTCATTAATAATCCTATTCCTAACTTCTAAGGCTAAAACTTTTAATGATAAAATAAAAACTGAAAGTGAAGACTCAATTACAATTGTAATATATTTATATTGTATTGTAATAAAATTGCAATGTATTGCCACATGCCATTCCAATTTCTGTATGAAATATTATTAAAAAAATAAGTATGAGAGATATAATACTAATAGCCATTATATTTTACTTTTTGTCTTTGTGACCTTTTGTCATTAAAACTGTTCAAACAACACAATGTAATTTTTTAGAAATTTTACAGACCATTGATTATTTAAGTATAAATATAATTTTGAAATGGATATAATAATATATAGCATGCCATATTTACCTTAATCACGGACACTAGTACATAAATTTCAAAAATTAAATAAGATTTACAGAAACAACATGTCATGATTCATGAACAAATCAACAATTAAAATAAATTAATTTAAAAAATTTAATCTATTATCAGTTTAAAAAATAAAATATCTTCTTTTGTTTCATAGTAATTTGTATACAAGTGTATATGTTAAAGTAATGTTTTAATGAAGAAAATACCTTTATAAGAAACAAGTCAAGCGTTATGGATAAAAATGTAATAAATACTTTTTTAACTTAATCCTTTTGAAAATAAAATTCGAATATGCACTATTCTGTGATGTAAATCTAATATCTTGCCGAAGGCTCTGCTCAAAATTAGAATATCGTCTTTCGAAATGCAAACTATCGTATCACATTTTTTTCAGTTTTTAGTTAGATATGCCATTTTATTAACAATACTAAGGTCTATAAATTGTGTATAATTTTCGTAGCTGTATCTATAGTAGTTTTCAAGTTATCAAGAGTCTGCAAACTATCTTATCTCTTTTTTACATATTAAAATAT
>JAYRBW010101025.1:0-42263 GCA_036023295.1 Invenusta paracnida
TATTCTTCAATATTTTGTTTATTTTGGCTTATATGTTAAAAATACACTATAAATTATGATTATGCTAATCTTTTGACCGGGACTGTATGTATATTTATATAAATATAGTATGAAATATGTATTATTGTTACAATTTTATATTTACCTAGTGTAATAAAAATGCATAAATATATGATTAATAAATTCAATTTTTTCAATCGAACAAATAAATAGAAAGTAACAGTTATATTAACAGTAACATAAATAAATCATCATTTCAACACTTTATGTTATCTGAACATGTTTTATATGGCCTTCCAGCGTTTTATCTGACAAAATATGCCATTTTTATATCTCAGTTGTTATTATTTTATTTGTTCTATTGCTCGTTTACATTTAGTTGAGAAAATTTTTATCATCAAAATCTAAATAAATAGCAAATATCGCGAGAACAGACAGAAGTATAATCATTGTTTTCAATTGGTAATAAATAATATTTTAAGAGAAATAATGGTTGGCATGGTGTTTGGTACTTATAGTTACTTCAGAATATGATAACACATCAAAAATCTGAAATTTATCCGTGTTTAGTGATCAGATTTAGATGAAAAGTAAACAAAAGGTTTTTAAGGAATGTAAAGTTACCAAGTGTAATGATAACACATCGCGATGAGAGGTATATAAAGAGTATGTATTAAGGAAAAAATAAAACATAATACATAATAATGAAATAATAAAAAAGCTTATATTGTATCAGTTAGCATTATTATGCCATATTATATACTTGAGATGAATATGAAAAGGAAACGTATTAAATAAAAATAAAAAGGGACGTTTTATTGATCAAACATTGATTGCAATGTAGTCTTATGTCCGATTGCTTATCATTTCCGTCCCATATCAGCAGATATAGATTTTGATGACACGTTATCTACGAACAAAAAATAGAAACATGGTATAATGAATATTCATGAAATTAATTATTATCAATAGCAATACACGTAATCGATGATCAGTATATGTAAAAAAATTATAGATATTTGTTTTACTTTATATACTTAATTTCTATGACGCAGATAGCGTCATAGCAATAACAATAACAATAAATTTAAACATATTCATGAAAACGGATAATATTTAATTTTCTAATACAAGATTACTAATCATAAAATGAGTGATATAAATAAATAAATGAAATAAAAATAATGCATTTATTTATTTGCAATATGAATATTACTAAAAGGTTCCCTTTTGAATTATCCTGTTTTTATTTATATACAGTATTCATTATATTACAGTATTATATATGTTCATTTTATGGACTGCATGTAGGTGAGAAATAGGCAGAGTATAATATAAAAATACATACATATAAGCACATATAAGCAAAATAGATAGAAATATTCAAGGAATCATTTCAATCTATAAAATTATGCACATATTTAATAATTTTGTTTTTAACTGTTGTTCTTTTTGAAACATTTTAGGAAGAAACCAAAGTGAATAATTATTAATAATTATACCAAACATTAATTTAATCATGAATTACAAATTTTTGCATTGTTAAAATCTATCAAATATGTATAATTTATAAATTTATATAAGTAAATATTTTACCAATAACCTATTTGATATTTTTAAAATGTATCGAAATGCGTGTTGTTAAAGAGTAAATATACAGGTCACGTAATATACAGTAATGTATAAAATAAGCATTAATATTTACTAATTTATAACTTTACCCATTAATTGACAACTAATTAATTGTCATCTTTCTTGTTATCATCTTCGTTTTTCTTATCGTCTTTGGGAGGCTTTGTAGCGTCATCATCAGGAGGTTTAGCCTCATCTGGCTTATCCGGTTTGTTCTTCATTGCCTTTTCCTTCCAATCTAAAAATAGACAATAAATTGACAGAGGAAAATCGAAAAACCTTCTGTATACGTGCAATAAATATTATGCTTCTAAGAAACATATTTTTAAACTAAATTCCTATTCAAAGAAATACAAATACAAATGCGTAAAATTGAATTAGAGACGGTATTATATTAACATAATATAAAAGCTTCATCTCTGAAATCAAGTTATTATAAATTAAAGTTATAGTGCCCCTTTTGATAAGAACTTACATTTTTTTAAAGTATTCTTAATAAATACTTTTTACTGAATATGTGCTCAAAGTTAAAATAACCTTCTTTAAAATTCAAAATGTATTTTCCAATTATTCGATATAAACTGAAACATTTAAATTATGTACAGCAAAACGTCTTCTAGCGGAACAGAATTAAGAATAAAAAGTCTCAATTATTAATGGAATCTGTTTCTAAATTATTCGACTCACAAAATTATTCAGATAATGTGTCCCTGATATAGAATTTTAAGATTATCCATGTAGTTATTTTCTAGATAATTTAATTCTTAATTTCTAGATTAAAAAATGATGTATTTTATTTACACAAGGCATTGTTATTTTTTCAAACTTCAAACTTTCTAACTGGAAAGCCTACAAAGAACTATTTAAATTAATATATTAATAGGAGATCTACCCTTCTTGTGGATTACTTGTGGATAATATGTGATTTTCACTTGTTTAAAAATTGAAATAATACTACTACGCCTTTTATAGATACTTACTTATGTGAAATAGATACTCAATAGGAAAATGCACCAATCAGATAATTTTAAGACGAGGCAAGACCACTTTCACCCATATTAGATCTCATCAGTCGTACATAGCCTCGAACACTAACGATCTTATGATTACCGTACAATCACCCTTGCAAGTGAAGGGTTAACGTGTTTGAAGGATAATCGTAATGTCATTGGTTCGAGGCTATATAGGCAGCTGATGAAACCAAATAAGATTGAAACCAGTTCTGTGCTGTCTGTCCCTCTGTTAGAAATGAATGATAACATCACACATTTTGAAATACTAATTAAATTAATATAAATTGTTCAATATATATATATATACTAAATTTGAAAAAAGACAAATTCGTATTTATTTTAATTTAAAAAGTGTACCTATAGAAGATTTTCTTAGCTTACCAATATAAAAAAGGTAAAATTTGTAAAACCGATAATGAAATCTTGTTAATATAATAATAATGAATTTTCCCCTTTTATGGAATGGAAATTTTTGTTATACCTAATCGGTTACAAATTAAAATAATATTGCTACCGTTTACCAAATGTTATATGTTTTCAATATATATATGGTACGCGGTAGCTTTTATTGTATAAAGCTTTTTATAAATGACTTATGATTATATGCTTATATATAATGGGTATTATTTCCATTATTATTGCATAAATAATAGATAACAATCATAGATATTTAATTGGTCATATTTACTACTAATAGGTGTTACTAGGTGTTATTATACTGGTTAAATATCTATGATAACAATCGGATTTTCTCTTTTTGATCTTAAGACATATTTCTTAATTGCTGTTTTATTATAGAAATAGAATAATATTTAAGGCCATTTACCATCCAGCTTTTCAGCATATTCAAGCCACCTGGAAATAAGAGCAAAACGGTAACAATTAAAATATTGTAAACATTTCACGACCTCGGTAATTAAAACACAGTAATTTTACTGAAGCAATTAATTGGTATATTTAATGGTATTAATTTCCCTGTTATTTTTATTCCACATATTTACTTATACTTTAAAATACATTACGTCATATGCAAAATACATAATGAAAGAAGATAGGTCCAAAAAGTTATTTATGAATCATTTGTGAAATACAATTAATACAAAAGTAAAACTTCCTTATATTTAAAATCTGGCATTAGGTCATTTTTGTAAAGGAATACCTCAATTATTTTATTATGTCTCATTTCGTAAATAATAAACCGTATTTGCATAAAATTACATATATATTGTATATATGTATATTATACATACAAATAATCTTAATATAAGTTTATATATACTGTAAAATTGAAATAGCATGAATAATAAATTATTTTGTATATCATTTTTTCCTGTATTTATGGTATATTAATGTAGTAATAATATTTGTAGAATCTCTAATTAAACAAAAATTAATGGATTAATCATTTTTATTAAATTTAGAAAACATGCTCACCAGAGTTAAATAAATAAATTAGGCTCGTATACATATTATATTATAGAAAAATAATTCAATTTCTAAAGTAGGTAATACGTATTAGGAAAACATTATAATTACTACATAATATTATAATAAGACATACTTCTATTTTTTATAAATTTATAAATGTATGTATATATAATTGGATCGTTTAATAATAAAAATAAAAATAAATACATACACGTGTCACAAAATTTGAAATTCAATCAAAATACGTATTATGCTACATAATTTCTCTTCAACATGAACATTTATAAATAATTAAAAAATCATATATTGTATATTATGCCTTTATTCATATTTATTATCTTTGATTAATTAGGATAAATATAATATATTTGATAATTCGAAAATATATGTATATTTGACCAATGATTATTGCAGGCATTATCAGCTAAAAATTAAAAAAATTTACTTGCGAATATTAAAACTTTAAAAAATGATTTAATAAATACATAATGTATCTAATATTATTGATCCGCTACTATATTAAGAACAAATATTGTAGTATATGATGTAAAAATGCATTTCTTTCACGTTTTAACGATTGCATATCACATAATTATATGTATATGCATAGGGCTTCAATAAATGTTCCGATTCTACATGAGAGAAAAGCCTAATCCATGTAGTCTACATGAGAGCAAAGCCTAATCCATGTAGTCTACATGAGAGCAAAGCCTAATCCATGTAGTCTACATGAGAACAAAGCCTAATCCATGTAGTCTACATGAGAACAAAGCCTAATCCATGTAGTCTACATGAGAACAAAGTCTAATCCATGTAGTCTACATGAGAACAAAGTCTAATCCATGTAGTCTATGCCTTTTTATGAACAATAGAAATATCTATTAATATAAAAAGTTCATGTCGGTATCCCTAAATTTAAAGAATCTACATTGAAACACTCCTAGAAACACAAAAAGGTTAAATTTACTTCAAAATTACAAAAAGGGATTTTTATTCTATAAAGTGATTCCATTAGATATAAAAATGCATTGACTGTTAATGAAAATACTTTGAGTTCTTGAGTTATTAAAAAAGTTCATCGTATACAATTTTTACTTTCAAATAAATAACACTATTTATTTAATCTTGAGGTAAACTTTTATATTTCTGCCATATTTTAAGCAACATTTAAACATATATTTTCTAAATTATTATTTCTATATAATAGAGATACAGAATTGAATCTCTCAACAATACCTTATTTATTTCCAATGTTTATAAAAATGTACAGATTTTATGGGCAGGGTTTTGCTTTCATTTTAAGTGCGAGAACTTATTGAAGCACCCTCGTAAAGTTAGTTGCATATTCGTAGATTGACATATTTCTGTTTGTAATCAATATTATCAATATTATTAAGCAATTATTAATAGAATAATTTTATTCCTATAAAACAAATATAAACTTGCTACCTTACAGATTGTAAATGCAACATTTTACTCTATTTTATTGAAAACAATTTAATAAATTGTTATGTTTATATATAATAAATAATTCATAAACAAAGTGTTACTTTATATTTTAATGAGCATCAAATTTCACAGAATAGTTTTATTTAAAATAAGTTCTTTACTAACTATATAAAAAACTTTCAAAACAATTTTGCATATACTTTGTAAATATTATTTAGTATAAATTGATTTTTAAAGTTCAAGCTACTTGATGGTTTTATTAATCAAATGAAGATAAAATATGTCGAAATAACATTGATAATGATACCAACAAAAGTACATACGACTTGAAATTAATGAGTTAACAAAAGTACATACGACTTGAAATTAATGAGTTTTACATATATACAAGAGAAAATGTATATTTTAACGGCTACCTGCTAAATAAGCAGCCGATAAACTTCAAAATTTGAATCGTTTAGCATTTGAAATAGCCTCCAATTATTTAAAGTTTCTAATTAATAAATGCTGGAACTTAAATGACCCCAATGCTAATGGAGATATAGAAAATCGACGGCAATTTTCACAAAGTTCCAATTTCAAAGGTTTTTGGTTGCTTATAGTAACCGAGTTATAGCCCTTTGAAATATATAATTTCTATTCTATGTAATTAAGCTTTTTTTAATTTCAGTGAGCTTAGGGGCACCTACTAATTAATTTTAACAAAACATAATCAATAAGATTACTTTAAAAGTTTATCTACATAACATTAAACAAATGTATTCTATTATAATTATTTAGATAGATTATAAATGAATATGAATATGAATTATAAAAACGAAAATATGTTAGAATACAATGGATATATTACTTATGTAAGAGCATTCTTATACGTTTAGAAAAAGGTCGATTTACAAACAAATTTTAAAATTGTTGATATATGTATATAAAATTAACAAAATAATATATTTCTTTATATGAACTAGAACATTTTGTGCAACATGTATGCTGCTTTTTACAAATAGATTTTATTAAAAAAATTATGATACTAAATCAGTTTTAAAATATAATAAATATATATATTTAACTTGACGAAAAAAGTAATTTGGACATTTAAAAATAGAGCGTCACGCACAGCTTAGATAAATGCATCAATATTCTAAAAACTATGATCTCTTAATTTTCCAATTTAATACACAAAAGTAATAAACAAGATTTTATTGTTTTACAAAAATAAATATCTTATAAAATAACTTATTCAGTTTACAAAATGTTGACATACTTTTATTGAATTATTATTCAATTTATAATTATTATTTAATACTAATTAATAAACTATTAAGCTGAAATGTCATATCGAATATTGTAAATGTTTGATTTAGTATGTATATATTAAGGGTTATGAGACCACGGGAGAGCAGAATTAACTTATGTCCGCGTTAATAAAGCTATAAACATCTTTAGATATTGTACATTATATAGGCTATACCGATTAATTTGACCACCTGTGAAAATAATGTTATTGAGTTATAAAATAGTTCGGTCATAGAGTTATACTCATTTATCTTTTCACATAGTCTTATAGTAGTAATCCTTTAAGTCTATAGCTTTCCATAATTAAAAAAAATTAATTATAAGTTCCAGTATTGAATCAGCATTGAACAAAATTAAATTCGAGTTTATACAAAACGATAACACGATCATCAATTACAATTTAGATTTTTGTAATCATGTCTGCACAAAGGAAAATATATACTTTTTAATTGAAAGCTTGCGACGCGTTGATCTGAATGCCACTGAAATTCATCGTATTACTTGTGCATCTTGGCCTCAAGAAGCCTATTCTGTTCGACACATTCGAAGATATGTCAAGAATTTCGTGAGAATCCTGAGACTTATTTCAAAGAAAATAAGGTAGTGGAAAAAGAAAGGTGATGTCAGATTGCAAAATATTAAAGCTGATGACAATGTAAATCAACAAGATACTGCAATATCCATTCTCCAAATAAGCTGACTGTTAGACATATCCTATGGTTCAACGAATTGTGTTTGAGGATCTAGAACGGATATGATTCCACACAAAGTGGGTGCCCCATACACTCAGTGATGGCAAGAAGGCAGTCAGGGTTCAGCGTTGTCAGGTTTTACTGGACACACTTGTGGGGACACATATTAAAAAAAGACGTAGTTACAATATTATATGAAAATAAATTCTACTGTCAAAACATGAAGCCTCTAAATTCTATACTGTCTGTTAGATGAGTGCAGCAGGTGATGAATCAATGTCACAAGTTATTCGAGTCACAGGCGGTCAAATTTACCAGTATGACCTATAGCTATTATCATGAAACAATGCAAAAACAAATTAACCCTATATGATTTATGTTACATTTCAAGCAGCAATTTATATGTATTCTATCATCCTTTCGTACTAAAAAGAATAACATTATATTTTGCTTAAATTACGCAGATCAATATACAGTGAGTAACATATTAAAACATATATTAAAACATAACTATATACTTTTATATAAATGCACACTGGTCTCTAAACAGTTATTGAATACGAAAATAAATATCGTTATCATTATTTAAAATGATATATATGCAAAAAACGATTATGTATATACATATATGTATATATAAAGCAGATAGGAACCAATTCACAACAAAAAAGAAAAACAAAGCAAGAGGAAATATAGCGAAGCATATTTAATGGCATAAAAGTTATAGTATTATAAATAAAGAACTTTAAAATCTAGAGTCCACCTATATATATATATATATAGTCAGAGTCCAGGTAGTGAGCTACCAAATCAGTGGGTGGACAAATAATCGTTTACGAACATATTATTTCATAATTTTCCATAATACATAATAAATATAGGAAATATGATGTTCTATATCTGGTATATTGAAGAAGAGTATTAGGTAAGTATAGAAAAATACAGATCGGTAGAGACAATTTCATGAAGTATTCGTCAGTAAAAATGATGGATTATGATGCAAAAATAGTGGTCAATAAATTGGTGTGGAACATTCAATTCCAAAGATTTTCCAATTAGACAGTAAAAATATAAATATTATTTGGCAACAAATAAAAACAGAATAATTGAGTTGATAAATGAGTATAATTTACTTCGATGTATGTTCTTATATAAGCTTAAGATATAATTTTAAGTTAACTCTAACTATATAAAATAAAACTATTGATATATTTGCAATTTACGCGTATAGTAGACAGTCATAAGATCTTAACAATCACAGTAGTATGGTAGGGTCGGGATAGTGAAGTCTTTCTAAATTTATCTTTAGAAAGCAAATCATGTTTCGTAAAACGATTAAAGAGAAAGGAGAGAGATAGTGGTTAAATTGACATTTGCACACGTAATAAAATGTTTTTGAATATAATTAGATTTAAATTCTTTGGAAATTTTAAGAAACTGCTACTTATTTTATTACGTGTAATCATCGACATATTTCACTATATTGTAAAATTATTATTACTGTTTCTTAGGGTAAATCCTATAAAAACTACCGGTACACTTTAGTTTATAATAAATGAATCAAAAGTATTTCCTACATGTAGTTTATTTATTGGCAACAATTTATTATCGATTATAAGTACCTACTTATTTATTGGTTAAAAATGTAATATATAAAAAAAGCATTTAACAGATCAGTAACCAAAAATATTCAGCGAAATAGATTTACAGAAGATTCTTAAGTCAATATTAAAAAATAAGTTTTTGTTGACGTGTGAGTCAGTTTGACCTCCAATTCATTATTTCATACAAAGGTGTTTTCAAATGGCAGAAGAACACTGCCACATCTGTACAAAAAATTCAACAAGAAAAAATACGGAGATAGGAGTGAGTTTTTGTTGGCTTTTCGCCTGAAATATGAATAAAAATTAATACAACCAATTGTGCGTGCTCAGGGTAAGAATCATTATGACAACCTGACCCACCAGTAAAGAGAAAAAAGAAGGAAGTGTTAATGATCACCGTCGACCCATCTGTCCGGATCTGCAGAGGGAACACTGGTAGCGGGATCTCCGCCCAGTCGTCGATTCCTGGCCGCCCATCGTATGTAATTCCACTTAGATTTCCAGGTGAGCCACCTAATTTGTCAATTGATTTGATTGGTCGATGGAGTTATTGATTCATATTTTGTGCAGAAGAGATGTAATTTTGAGGAAGGCAAAAGTGTTTTGTTTTTCGAGAAGCGTGCAATAAAGCAGAGAGGAAAACACGATATAAATAAAAAGGATTGAAAAACAAAAAAGTTAGGAAAAATATTCGGGATAAATTAAATAAATACTTGAAAATAGTAGTTTTGATATCGCTCTACGACACCCGTTCTGACCCTTTTCACTGATTTGGAAAGTTTTAGTTGATAATTATTTTTTCTATATTTGTTTTTATGTAATCTAAACAAATAATATATAAGTTTACTGATGGTTTATGATGGACTAAAAATATGAATAAACATTGGATGTAGCCTCTGAAATGTTCTCTTAGAGTTTGATTTTTTTATCATAAGTCCATATGGTTTTGCATGACAGACTGTACCGACACCTTATTTTTGAGTAAGCAGAATATTTATTTATTTTAGGTTTATTGCACAAATTGTAACTTTTCCTCAGAAATTTAAAGATTATTAGAAAGAAATGTGACGTGAATATTTATTAATGGTAAATTATATTCTGATCGCTTCAAAGACTGCAGTAATAAATAATAGTAAAAAAGGTATTTTTTATTTTGATTCTGTACATAAGTTAATTTTTTCTTTAAAATTTACAATGAATGTATTTAATATAGAATAGAAATAAATTGAAATGGATGTACTGTAAGAAGTTATGAATTCAACAAGAAGTATTAATTTGAAGTTTGGTTTTACTTTACACATTAAGATGTGCAATCAGATATATCCATGAAATAAATAAATAAATAGGTATATAATAAGTATTACATATTTTACATTTAAACATGAATATCGGTTTGAGGTATTATACTTCTTTCTTTGTACAGAACATGAGCACCAATTGAATACAATCAGTGTATACTTTAAAACATAATCAAGCAGGAAATTTGTATACAGAAATCATTTAAAATAGAATATTATAGTATAAAAATATAGTGCTCGTACGTATTCTATAGGTAGGTACATTTCAGAGATAAATTAGCTCACTTTATGATAATACAAAAAGAAAAACAAACGGTAAAATAATTTGAATAAAATCAGTCATAGCATGTGCAAAAACTGCATGAGTCCTTAAAATATAGTAAAATCATAAGAATGGGTATTAGAATACAATATCTGAAAAATAGATATACATATATAAATACGAATAAATATAGCTAGTATGGTTTATCGGCCTCAATTTAGGGTCTCTTCCCAAACGTAGAGGTAGCATCTTCAACCGCCTCTTTGATATCCCAGGGATGAACCTCTTCAGCAAGGGACTTTTCAGTTTTAGACAGCGCATCATCGGCATCATCTAGCAGTTCCTTGGAAGAGTCAGCCAAATCGTTAAGAGGATCTTGGAATCTTGAAACATCGTCTCTTGAAGCAGAGTCCCGCAATGTAGGAACTCCTGAACGGGCTGCATCGTCATCTCTAAGACCTAACGTAGAGGATAATAATTCTGAAGGTGGAGCAACCCCTCGATTACTGATGGTCCATTTGAGGTACATCCATTTCGACTTCCAATGCATCCATCTATACGTGAACAGGAATGAAAGTGTTCGCGTTGAAGATGTTGTTCAATTTGTTGCGTTTAATACCATCATTACTTTCATTAGGTTAGCTGGGTTTGTGCTCTTTAGTTTGGTTTGGTTAGGTTTGTCAGGATATTATCAAAATTTGAGTTAGCCTGATCGTGTAAGGTTAAAATGCAGTATTCATTTCCATTAGATCGTAAGTCAATATTGGTTAGCGTGGTTAGGTATCGTTACACAAGTTGTTGTTAGAAGGACGTCACACTTCAATAATTGTTAAGGTCGTTGACACACAAGTAAAATAATAATTATACATAAATATACGAATAAATGTGCTGAGATATGAAGAGAAAGTGCTTTTCATAGTCGTTTTCGACAATAAATTTGATGTAAAATAGTAGACGAAGCTTCTTATATTGTTCATTGTTGTTCATTACATATTTTCACTCCAAAGAAACGAATGTATTTTCCTCCGAGAGTAATGTCAAAGAATTGAGCATTTAGTTGTTAAAGGGGAGTGTTGTAATACAAGGAGGTTATGACAGAGGGTCTACATAGCTTTTCACATCAAGGGAATATATTTGTTAGAAGGTTGTCAAACTTTAAGAAGTACATGTTTATTTTATTAAAATGTAGTTAGATGTAGATTTTACTAGAGTTGAAGTAATATATTAAAAGTATTGATTGTCCTGAGAGATCATGCTCCTAAATTTGATCAATGTTGTCGATATTTCTGTATAAAATAGGTTATAATTATCAAAATATGGAAATTGTTTATAGTCGAGAGAGTTAGAGTAGTTTAAAACAAAATAAACTATGCATACCTATGGACATTATTATATTATACTTTCACTTTCACTCTTCATAAACTGTAAATTCTAAACACAGTTTATGCAATTTTTTACATAAGGCAAGTAATCAATCAGTAAATAGTAAGAAGCAGATAAATATAATTAAAGAATAAATATAACAAATAAATTAAGTAAGAAAAGCACTTCCAATGCAATAGTAAATATACAAATATGTACAACACACACATTTATTAATACAATTATATTTGTGCAAGAGTAAACAAATAAACATTTAATTACAAAATAATACGTTCTATATTGCATTATATGAAACAACAAAAGCAATAATATATATCTTTTAAATGAATAAATATTTTTTAAATTGAAAATAAAAGTGAATTTAAGTAGAATTTGCATGTATCGACTTCGTATATATCGCCAAAATTTATATATCCCTTGAGGTGTCGATATATGCCAAATCCATAACAGTATTATAAATATATAGCATTTCTCCTCGAATGTCCCTATATCAATAGAAATGTGGAATACGAAAACCTTCTAACTAGAGGAGCAAAAAACATTATGTGAAGATATATAAAATATATTCTTTAATAACACTTACATCGTTTGGTAAAATACTCAATTATGCTTTAATTTTATCTTTCTAGCATGTTAACTATAGAATTATAAGAATTTATGGAGACGACCCCTGAAATTCTCACTGACGGAATAATTAGTAATTTATGGATTGAGCGCCTATTTAAGGTGAATAAAAATATGTTAAACTGTATATAGAAAAAAGCAGAAAGTCAATTTATAGAATAATAAATAAATTGAAATTGTTTCATTAATGAGCAATACGACTTTTCCCAAGAAAATGCCGACTTCTGATTGGATGACTGATCTTATGACGTTAAAACTATTTTGATTCAATGAGTCGCGTTCAAATCCCAGCTCCGATCATGACAAATTTCATTAATTGTTAACAAGGGTTATGGTTTACAATGTATATGAATACCTATGCCTGGGTTATGGTTTACAATGTATTGGAATACTGATGCCTTCGAATTTTAATTGAAATAAACGTGGGCTAAAGATTTAGTTCTTTGAAAATGGTAACAATCAATCTACGCTCTAGAACAGGCCTGGACGCGGGAAATAATTTATTTTAAATAGTCTTACTTGGTCAAAAAATATGTTCTCTTTTCTAGTGTTGTGTCATCTCTATAAATGTTCATATAGCTTTATGATCTAATCAAGCCATCTCAAGTTGAGAAAACCCACGAACAATGTCTCAACACATCCCTCATACAGACCTGTAGACATTGTAGATTGACCATTGATTGATCCTGGGAGCAGCCATCTCCGCCACATCCCTGTTCACTCCTCCACCCTCCTCCTCGTCCGGTTTCACGAAGAGTCTGGGCTCCATCTTCAGGTGGATCAGGGGCTCGATCAGCGCGCGGATCCGGATCACCTCGTCCTGCAGGTTCTTTACCTCTTCGAGTCGCTGTAAGCAAGGTCGTGGTAACGTTATGCTCATAATTATTGGTTATTTTGTACATACGTTCTTCTAGAAGCGTGTTCCAAGAATTCTTTTCATTTATTTTATGACCGGGCTATAGAAACTTTATAAAGCTTTTTGAGAATAACGTATCAACGAGGTCAAATGTTAAATTAACCAGTCTACCTTATTAATTTGGCTAGCCTTGTTCTGAGCGAAAGACGAGATTTGTATAAAAGATTTAGTGTAAATATAGAAGTAAAAACAATATATAAACTAGAACTATTTGGAATGAATTGCTTTATTATGGTTTAATGTGATATTTATTCATTAATTACATTTTATATATGAACTAAGTTTTACATTTAAATTGATTACAAATGAATAAATATTGGATTCAGAAAACAGTTTATTAACACATTTAAAAAGGTTATTAGTTTAAAAAAACTTTTTAAATCTATAGCCATTTACACTCCCCAATATTTCATATTATAAAATTACATAATCATCGTAGATAGATCATTTAGTTCGAGTATTAATTAGTTATTGAAGAGCACAAAAATGCTTCAAAATAAGCAGCAAAATTGAATTTACTGATGACACAAGCGACTATTTAGATTAAAAATAATTCAGACTGACTTTCAAATATAATGAAAACTTATATATTTAAAAAGTTTAATATGCTATTATGAATCAATAAAAAGTATACATATATAAATAATATCAAGTATTTATGATGTATATCAATGAAATATATATTTATAAATTTCTCTCGTATATTTTTTATTGAGTAGTAAAACCCTTTTCGTCTACAGGTTCAATTATTGGGCATCTTACCAATTTTTGCTCCGACTGGATCTTCATTCCCAGAACTGTTTTAACCGTTTGCATGGATTCGGCGAGCTTTCTGATACTCGCTTGACACTAAAAGGCCGAAAGGATAGAGGACCAGAAGAGTAAATAGCGAGCTACGAACAGTTGTGAAGCTTCATAACTTTGCGATTGTACATATATACATAAATATCTACGAAGATTAAGAAGAAAGATTGACAGTGCAAAATATCACATTAACTGTATATCAAATAAAGTCAGAATGCAAACGCGTGTATAAATTTAGACAATAAGCGTAAATGAGAAAACCATTCATGTTCTTAATTGACAACTAAGTCTCACAAAGTACACATATATTAAATAAAATGCACTATAATATTTCAAGGACAAAACAATAGAGCAAATAAAGGGACAATAAACAAAATATTTTACTCTATGGGTAAAACAACAAATTTTAATTAAACAAATCTAAATAATTTTTACTGAACTATTCTGTCAACAGTAAAGTCTTCAATGTAATCATAAGATCCGCAAGTATGCAAACATAATTTACTACGAATTTAATTATTTATAATTTTTTTCATTAATTTCAGCATCAAACCAATTTATTTTCGTATTAATCAATAAAATATAGAATTTAAAAATTTAAATTACAAATAAGGGAAATTCACAAGTTAATTTCAAAAATTTAGTTATTAATAAATCAATTAAAATTGAATATTAAAATATTATAATAAGAAAATATTCATTTTCATTACACAAGATTTTACAGCAATATTATATTAAAAGAAAAACAAGTTAAATAAGTTCAAAATAAAATAGCGCTTAAAATGAAAAATGTTACACAACAATGAAAATGAGGAAAGAATTTCCATATACGAGGTTGCAATTCATATGTTTAATGTTCAATATTTTATGTTTAAAAGTTAAAAAATAAATTTAAATTTGGAATTGAAAGAAATTCTCTATAAGTTTGACAGCTATAATGAGAGATGAATAATCATAGATAGTAACTTAAATTTGTTTATATTTTATTGTAGTAAACATATTTATGAAATTACGTGCAACATATAAAACCTTTTAAATTAGATTTCAGAGGTGATTGTGATTCTGTGTGAATTATGAATGCACATAAAATGTATATGTATAATTAAAAACATTAAAGTTTTACTCATTTATTTAATGACTATTCTATATAGAAATCATCGAGTAAAACCATTCTCTAATTGTGCAGTAGAATTATAAAAATATAATCCTATTTCCAATAGCATCCTAGAAACAGATTAAAATAAAAGTGTGTATACAAGTTATATAGTACAAATTAAATTTAAACTGGAAAGCAATAAATCATGACACACCATATTAAATGCAGAAGAGTAAAAAATTAAATTGTCGAAAAAGGAAAAAAATGGCAATAAGGTATATTATATATGTTGCCAGCAGTCAAGTCAATATCATAGATGGTAGTTTAGGTAGGAAGTTACCGCTTCGATATCCAACTGAGTAGCAAGATTGTCAGGTAGTGCTGCGGCAGGCGGGGCAAGCGGCTGGGATGGAGGTGAATGTTATAGTTGATTGGTACGGTATTGTTGTAGGTTAGTTGGGGAGGAGGGAGAGGGGCTATCGACACAGCAGTACTACTGAGGTTACTACGTGTTAATATAACATTCTAAATGAAGATATTAATATTGAATTTTTTTTGAAAATAGATAAAATTAAAAATCGTCTTTAAAAAGTATATAAATCACTTAAAAGAGAGGCAATTTAGAAATGTAATCTGATTATTAGATATCAATTAATACCTACAAACAACTTACAATAAGGTATGTTGACATGCTATGATTTTAATGTAAAGTATGTTAATGTCATAAAACGTTTTAACAATTGAATACGATTAAAAATGAAGGCAATTTGAAATGTAGCTTTTTACTTATAACATAACAATCATTTTTGAATAAAATAGTTTTCTTAAAATAATAATTAAATGGTATAATAAACAAAAATTAATTGCAACTGTTTATAATTTTATCGTTTTTTAAATAAGTAACATTAGAAAGGATAATAAATAACAATAATTTATTGTGTCAAAATGGTACCCTTATTCCCACTGCTCCGATGAAAAACACAAATGACAATTTAATCGAAAAATAATATTTTGAAATACGCTTTAAATTACTATAATTTGTAATAACTGACAAACTATGCATAATTTTAACTCTGTATTAAGTCATTTTACATGTTATATTCAACTTTAAAATATCGCAGAATATAAAGAACAAGCAGGGGATGCGAAAGGGAGTAGAACACGAACAAGTTAATATTGATCTAAGAAAGGTATGCATACATAAACTACATAAACTACCGAATTATTTACGAGTTTAGGTCAAATAAGTTTTGGAATAGGAGCAAAGTGAGTGAGCGAGAAAATTAGTGATACTATATGCCATAGTGTTCTAAACGTATAATTTCGGATAGTATATATATATAAGTGTTAGTTTCTTGTACATTTAAGCTGCGTGTTAAAATGTAATAAAACTCAATGCACAAACTGTGAAATCGTGCAAAAAAGAATTTAAGTTACAAACATTTTGAAAACGTAGATAACAATATTTTAAATAATAGTAAAATAAAAGTACATTAAAAAATAAGATATCTGGATTAAACCGATTAATTTAATTTAAAGAAGATAGCAATTAAAATATATGGATGTAAGCCATAAGTCATTTTCCATCAAATGTAGCATGGTATATTTCATCCCAGAATACTATATGTATAAAGAATGAATGCAACCAAAAAATTTGTTATGAATTCGATGCAGAGCAGTATTATAATGATTTAATAATTATTAGTGTTAACTACACATTAATTATATGTTTTATAATAGTAAAATGGTTAGTAATAAATCTTAAAAGAAAGAGATAAAAAAACTTTATTAATGAAATATATCTGGACAAATAAATAAACTTTTCACTTGATCTGAAAAATAAAAGATCATGTCATACAATGATAAAAACAAAAACTAGATATCAAAATAACCGTATTTTAATAGGGATGAGACAAGTGTCCGATACACTAAAACGGCAGTGAATGGATACACTACTGGATCAATAATTATCAGATTCCATCTCTACCTGATCCATCTCCTGTTTGGTGGGGACAGCATCTCGAGGAATCATTGCCTTAATCACCTCCAGTTCACGACGGACGGCGTCGATGTCCTGGATTCTGAAAGTTGAATTACAATCTAATGTTCACAGAGTCTATCGGAACAATTTTCTAATTAAACTGGGCTTATGCAGTATCAATAGCATAAACTAATGATGATACAAAACTTATCGAAACAGTATAGTCTCTGTACCGGATTATCAAAATAATCTCTGCAAGATTATTTTTTAAAGCATAACATATTACACTTTCACTTTTAAAGATTTTAACAAAATATATTTAATATTTTTAAAAGTGTAAATGTTTGAAATATTGAAATGATAATTTTTCGAAATAATTAGTAAGTCTAAAGAGCTATTTTTCAAAGTGTATTACGTAATGAAGTAATTGAGAGTGTTTATCCCATAGAGTTTCAACTTTTATTGATTTCATATGCATCGCGCTGTGCATTTTCATCAATATCGTTGTATTTCAATAAATTTTATTTAAATGAGTAGACTAAAAGTAGTATTAAATATTTCCATTAAACACATTTAAAAGTAATTAACTATATGTATACTCAAGAAATTTTCATATACATAAATTATCTTTAAAATATAACTTAGGCACTACATTTATATTTAAAACTGCTTATTATATATAAACTGTTTCACAACTGTCATTTTTAAAACATACAGAATCTCCAAGAGTCGAAACTCCGTGTATTATCACTCTGTGGTTTATCCTACGCACATATATGTATATATTGATATACTGTGAAATATAAAATTGCCATACAGCTATAATTATATGACACAGACATAATTATGTACATTGGCAAAAGCAAAATATTTAGAATAATAACAAGTAACAAGAATTCCTAATGATAATTCCACATATTACAGAAAGGTACAAGTGCAAGCACAAAAAATAGATTTATTGCAGAAGCTATTGATATTATATAACGAATAATGCAAAATAACAAAGCGTACTTTTACAATAGCAAATATATATAATAAACAATGACAAAATACTTTGGCCGCTTTATACCTATTTCTATTATATGTATATAATCGTCATATAAAATTATGTTTCTCTTTGATATTTCTCTCAATACTATACTAATTTAGTAATTTATTTTGTTTTTTTCATTCATAGTTGCACGTATTTTTGTTGATATCACGAAAGATACAATTATATTTCTAATAAACTTAAATTTTTAATATTAAAAAAGTCTACAAATGTAAAAATTTACTTCAATAAAAAATGACAACTATATATATTATTGTATGAAAATAATTCAAAATAGAGGGTGAACGGAAATTTACTCTAGAAAGTTTGATAACATTAGCAGCTGCCATAGTATCTGGACTAAAGTCAAAAAATAGATTAATATTACTGAACAAAGCTATTATTAATTGTATAGCTCAGGACCAGAAACTAAGTTATAGAATAATAAATTAGACGGATGTCTCTTAATAATCCTTCATACCGAGTTGCAAATTTCCCGCATTAATAATATTGACTTTTTATAAATTTGGGTGTAAAACGCAACATTAAATGATAATGATAGTAATTGGGAATCGATTGAGATTAATCATCTCCCGTTCTATTGCAAGATATTCCTGTTGTTAAATAAAAATTGCACAAGTAAACAAGCTCTTGTCGCCTCTACAATTAATATAAATATATCAATTAGGGTTCGGCGTTTTACCTTCCATCAATTTCGGCACCAACGCGAGACTGGACTTCAGACTTCAGGAGTGTCAGGCTCTCCTGCGTTCTATGAAGCTGTAACATGCAAATAAAATAGAGAGAACTTTGGTTAACACGAAGTTAGACAATATTATCAAAGGTATCTAATCTGCATCATATTAATATAGGTAATTAAAATTTCCATTAACAAAACACTGCAATGACTTATGTCAAAATTTAAATAATAGTATCGCTCAATTTTGTAATAAAAAGGATGATATGAATAATAGTAACGGTATATACTTCATAATTATACTTTATAGATTATATTGTTTATATGCATTAAGTCCCAAGAAAATAATGCAAAGAAAGTAGTTTAAATAAACATGACAGTAAGCTTATATGTATAATAAAAATAGATAATGCCGCGAAATAGTGTACAAATAAAGAGTTTTCCTCTGACGAAATGGGTTGGTATCGAGAAAGAAAGCGCCGGTGGATTATTGTCAAGCAATTCACTTGCTTATACGTCGAGTGATTGTGGCTTCATACACCGTTAAATATACACACACATACTCCTACTAACACACATACATACAGTGGTCTACTTAGTTGAGTCAGCCTGTACTAACCTCATCTTGTAACGCCTCCTTCTGATGACGAAGTTCGGATATGCTTGCTGTAGAACTCGCCTGCCATAACGACACAGACTCCATCTTGTCCCGAACACTCGCGTGAATTGTCGCGGTTGCCTATAACAACGAGAGTGGTAGGGGGAAAGGTGGATGAATATAATATGTTTGTAGATAAAATACAGAAAGTAGAGAGACATTACATTTTTAGATAGGCAGAGATAGAAATAGAGGAGATTTCGTATAGGTTCATATGATAAGAATGACACAACACAATAACAACCTTTGTAATCTAAAAGCTAAGAGTCAATGAGAAGGTTGGAAAAGTAGAATAAACAATAAACTGTTTTTATGCAAATTTACACTATTATTCCTGTCGTGTTCCTTACAAAAACAATACACTAAACAATTACAATGTACTATTTTATTTGAAATAAATAATACATTTCCAATATTGCCAATGTTATAATAGAAAAACATGTCCACATATTACTAACGATGTTTAAAACACATATTGTATATATGATAAGCTGTACTGCTATCATGGTCAACTGAGGTATGAGTTAGTTTTGAACTTCTGTTTGCGTTCTGTTTTTTTAGAATTAATAATGCTTGAATATCTTAATTTGTTAATTATAAATTTTATTTTCTATGTACAATAGAATGAATGAGAACAGAAATAAAAGAATACTTCATATCATTACAAAAGACTTTACGAAGACTTTAAAATGTAAGTAATATTTTTTCCACATTGTATATGTAATATATACAGAATAATTTAATATGTATAATATATAAATATATTTTCTTTTCAATGCTAAAGGGTCCAGTATAATTTTTTTCAATAATGATTCTTCTCGATAAAATTATGAATGAAATTTAAATTTAAGGCAATTTTCTTTAAATTTACTATAGCCATTAATACTTCAACTAACTGATGATATATTTTATAATTATCCCGATATGCACAGTACTTATTTGCTCTTTTAAGAAAAATTTGAAAAATTCTTCATTAAAATAAAAATTCCTATTATGTATCGACATCTCTGTCGACGTCCGTGAACTGTATATTTATGTATACCTTTATGACTGTATGTTATGTTAGTTAAGAATGATATTGGTTATTCTCGATGATTATGCACCGGCATCTTTATAAGTGCTTTATTAGATTGATTGAAGTTTCATAACCTGTATTAATACTAGTGCATGGATAATACACGTTCTTAAATGACTTCCATTATTTCTTTCTACTAAGCCCCAAAATATAACAATTCCAATATAACGTGAGCTGAAAAAATAAACTCTTATATATCGAACTGTACCTATATGTATATATGCCTGTATTTATAACGCTGTACAGTAACGGTTTTATAACTGTAAGTTTGTAATTGTATGCATAATATAGCAGCATGTCTGTAGCCATAATTATATATCTGTAAGCACCTAGCCTTAAAGTAGAAATAACAAGATTGTAAGTGTAAGTCGGGCAGTTGCAGACGGTCTATAACAGAAGCAAATACCTTAATATAGAACTAGACACTCACTGTGGTAACCTTGGCGTCCACTTGTTCATCAACGGTGGCTACTCGGTTTTGAATGCCGAGAATTCTGGCGTCCAAATCACCCAGTTGCCGTGTCACTTCGCGTCGATAATCTTCCAGCATCTCTCCCATCATGCGACGAGTCTTCATCAGGTTGGGTAAGAAAATGTATCACAGTATTAAAATAGGATGATAAGCTCATCTTTTTAATTGTCTAAAAGCAAATGATGTATAACAGTTTTCTTATTTTATCCAGTTAAGCTTTAACCCCTAAATTGAAGTTAGCATAAATATCTAAATTACTATTGATTTAGTATGTTATTTTTCATAATTTATTGACAGAAAACAATTTAGACGTTTCAAATGGTATCTCTGAAATATTTGGTCCAAAATTTCATACAAACATATTTTAAATTATATCAAAACAAACTAACGATAGGTATCCCAAATTAATGTTGCAACCAATCTTTAAAAACAAGATTTACACGTTAAGCAAACCACTTAAAAATAATTTAATGTTAAAAATGAGCATAGTCTATAATAATAATAATGCTTCGAATTCACACTTTTTAACTGTTCTACTCGAAAAACTCAATATTTTAAAACATTACATTTAGGTTCCGAGTTTAAAAACATACTTCAAAAATTAATAAATAGAAAATAAGATTTCTAGTATATTCAGAAAATTACCAACACTTTGACTATACATCTAAGGCATAATAATTTAATGTGTAAAAATTGTAAAATATATTTTGAATGCAAACCACTTAATACTGTGCTTTTGGTAATATGTGTATGTGCTTGCATTGTACGCACAGATGAAGTGGTAAAGTACACTTTTGACAAATATCAATTCTCAATCGAATTTTGGAAATTGTGGCATGCATAAAATTTAACCACTTTACAATTTATTGAAATACATGTGTTATTATATACAATCATTGTTTCAAGTATAAAAGAAGTAAAAAGATGAAACAATTGGCTTTTATACTAAGAAAACTATAAAAACCAATATAGAAAATATTACCTTCAAATACAGAGACAAATAAATATGAAATAAATATATTAGTGTAAACAAAAAAATTTAACAGCTGTATTGTGCATAAATATACTTATCCACAAATGTAAATAATTATTATTATGACATATTAATTTCGCAATAATTTATCCTTAAATTAAGAATTTGAATATAACTAGTTCAAATATTTTATATATAAAAAATCAATGCAAATGCAAATGCCTAATTAATATTAGTATTATAATATAATTATTTTAACATTAATTAGAATTTTCAGTTGAAATCTACACAAATGATTTGAATAATAAATAATTATATAATCTTGTGTCATCATATAATATAAATAAAACAATTTACAGAGGATGGTGTATTCATGTAAAACTGAATATTTAATAAACTTTTCAAATACACATTATTGCAAGAATAATTAACCTTTTTTATCTAATGCTAACTTTTCAGCAGGAAAAATGAAAATACTATAAATTTTAAACTGTAGTCAACGAAAAGTAAAACATGTCATATCAAATCCATTTTAACTGGGGAAAAATGACAACTTTGAAAATTTATTAGTAAATTGTTATGAACAAATAAATCTTAAAATATTTTGTAACAAAATAATTAACATTAAATATATATTTCATATTTTAAGTTCTTGTGAATGTTTATTTCAGAAATTTTGCTTTTTATAAATTTCCAAGGCATATTTATGTAATGATATTAACCACAAAAAGATTTGGACAGACTTAAATATTTACGAATTATTCTTATTCCTTTAATATTGGCTACAAAAAGATATTTCATTCTGAACGTGTTGAAACATATAATCAACGCAGAGTGGATAATATATAGTATCTAACTGTTATAATGTCTAAGAACAACATAATACCTCATTAACGTGTAACCTCTTGTTCTACACTGATGATAAACATTGCATTTAATACAAGCCTATCACTTTGTATGAACTAGAGAGGTGGTATTTTTGTGTAGCATTTCGCGCAGTAATTTATGTACACAAGGAACATGAGAACACAAAAACATGTTCTTAATTTTACTGTCCACAATAATGTCAATGATCAAATCAAATCAAATCAATATATTAATTTGTTTAACAAAAATAACTGAAAATATCTTTAAATATAAAAAGATGTATATATTAAAAATTAATTTATTAAATTAATTGTAATGTACTATTTACTTTTCTAAATTCAAAATTTATTCCATAGCCATAATTTGAAATCGGGCCCATTTTCTCAAGACAAAGATACCTGTACATGTTAATTAGGTATTGCAGTAAAAAAATACAAAAAACCCGACAAACATGTGAAAAACATTTCCATATAAAGGCAACTACATAACCTCTCCGAAATAACTATATAATTAATGTATACGGGAAATTTCCAAATGTTAATCTGGTTCACAACTTTTAACAAGTTTTTAAGTCAATATACAGTGTCATACTGCATTTAAGTTGCTTGAAAAGGTAAAATTCTGAAATGTATATGTATAGAAAAAAGCAGGTATATTAATAAATTAAAAATAAAAGCTATATTATAATAAAATCGTATACGCAGCCTGTAGCGATCTGAAAGCATATTTTATAAGACAACATTGACATTCTGTGAGTATATATTGCACATACTACTATTAGATAAACAAGTACTGTATTGTATAAATAGCTATAAAAGATAAATGTGTTTTTCGAGACTGATGTAATTATAACGTGTTAGAAGCGAATTGCCGTATAAGTTTCTCTAAGAGGAAATCAGAAAATACTGAAATGACTAAACGATCTGCGAGAACGAAATAAATAATATATTGGTATACCGAAATAAATTGTTTAAAAATATTGTATTAATGGTGTAGTAAAAATCTGCAATATGTATACACAAATTTACATAATAGCTACAATGCATTTAAATTTAAATATAAAAAATACTGTACATAAAGAAAAACTTGAAAAATAATATAATATCTGAACAACATGCATTAACAACAACAACACAATTATATTGAATTTACCTCCTCCAAAATATCATTCTGTTAAATATGAATATTGACGAAATAAAATAGTATTATAATATTTTATTATGTAAATATTAGAAATAGATAACTTAAAAATTAGATCATATTAAAAAAAACATAGCAAAATATATATACCCTATTCATTGTCTAATGCTTCGTTTAATAATAAATATTTATAAATATTTATAATGTATTTCTCATTGTACTGCGTCATATAAATAAAATGAAGTGAGATTTATATGAAACTATCTTGTCTCCATTATATAATTCCTTCTTTAGGTCATAAATATACAATTAATTTATTCATTACCAAATGATTATACACTTTTTATGGTGATCAAAAAGGTTGTTACAAATGCAATAAATAGAAAAAACTTTGTGTTCAAGTCAAATTTTTTCAAAACTTTCATATATATATATAACTAGTTTTGAAAAATGTTATGGTATAATTTATACAGCACAATAATATGGTATACAACCTGAACAAATCGAATTTACTATTTTACTTTATAAAACTTATATGAAACACAGTAATAAACCATTGTACTGTTCAATTAGACATAATATAAGCACCAACCGAATAAACCAATGTCTAAGCAGTGTATATAGCTGTGTACAAGCCTATCATAAGGTGAACAAACATTTTCCGTTACCATTGGAAACCAAAAAAATACATTCAGACCCAATATTGAAACCGTTGGAATGTAGACATTTGCTTAGAATAAAGTCACCCTACCTACCATTATGCAAGACTGTTGAAATTAGAAATAATTGTGGTCTTATTTTCAATTTATCCAATGTGAAACTTTCGAAAGACATACAATAAGTCAGTAGTTTATGTCTGTGTATATATGTATAATAGAACGACATCATATTTAAGTAAATATTAGCTTTTCAAATACACGTATTCTACTCTTTTTGACAAGAAACATAATAAAAACGTATTTGCATTTATTTAACAATTAAATGAGAATGGCTAACTTGTTAAATGATTATGAAAACGATAAAAGAATACTATTGAGAGTAAATATATACATACATTACCGTGAATAATATTCACAAAAAACCGATTAAACAAAATAATCTAAAACATTCCACAAAATTAAAATATACATGTCGATATTATTTTGAGTATTTATAGAAAAATAAATAATAATTAGGAAAAATATTTAATAATTTAATATGTTAACTTAAAAAAGAATGAATATAAATAAAAATAAGTTTAAGACGTTAGAAATATATCCATAACAAAATACGACATCTAAAAATATTAAGGTCGTGCATTCATTTAAGAAAAGATCTTTAATATTGTGTCTCATGTGCTTTACTTGTACCCAGTAAAGGACCAATATATTAATTAAAAATCAATTGTTTTTACATTTGTACAATTAAATATATATACATAAGATTTAGAGTAACTACATATTAATTTTTTAAATTAAAACGAATTACCCTAATGAAATATGACCTAGGGTTTTTCCCAACGAATGGGTGGAAAAGTTTAAAATATTCAACTACCTGTGGATAAAAATATCTAAATTTGTGAAATTTCTTTTAAATATATATGCCAATTGCCATTCATAGTAAATTAAATATTTGCCTACTTCTAGTACGAAGAAGTTGCTATGGGAACTATAGTCTTATAAGGATTCTTAAAGAGCTTATTATTTACAACATTTATAGATTTTTTGATACAATTAATTCCATGTCTAACAATGAATTAATCCATTATTTGAATTGAAGGTTTTAATTTATATCTATTGTTTTCCGAAATTTGCCACTTTAAGAAAAATATTTACTTACTAAACTGAAAAACAAACAAACTCATTTATCAAACCAACATTAATGTTTATATAAATACACGTCTACATGTAAATATTCAACACAAAGACATCATGAGTAGTCAACAAAATCTATGTAACTTCTCGAAAGATAAAATACGAAGTTTCGTTCAACATAACGTAAGGCTTAGAACGGAGATCTACCTTTTCACTGTGGTGAGTGAGGTTGTTTGAGATCCCCCCGATAGCCTGCTGTAGGGCCGATGTGGCCGCGCTAATCTTTTCTTCCAGTTCCTCCAAGCGTTCTTTGTACTCCCGGTCCTTCTTCGTTCTATAAACAAAGATACGTAGATATAAAATACGAAATATAATCTAAATAACATTCCAATGTACATATTAGTCTTTTTAAGTATTTAACTATTGTAAAAGTTCTTAAGACTGTAAAGTTATGACAACAAAGGAATATAATCGTAAGATTTTAAAGAGATAAACAAAAATAACCAAACATTTGTAAGATTATCGCAAAATGTTAAAGTTAGAATATTTAGAAGTCTATAAAAAATGTGAAATATTATTTCAAAATGTTAAAGAGTATCATATGATTTGTAAGTTTATTATGAAATATGTGCAATTACAGGAGTTCTAAAAATACCACAAGATATGTAAAATAGAAACGATTTATAAGAAAATCACAAAATGTGTGTGATCATTGAAGAATGTATATAAGTATTTTGTATGACCGTCATAGGAGTTTTAATCCCAAAATGTGGAAGATTATCACAAGATGTACAGAATTATGTGTTAGGTTATCATAATAATTGAAATCGAAAGGACAAAATAAAGAAATGGAAATATGTAATTTAAAATTTAGAATGATGTCTAAAGTATTTAGTAATATGTAGTACTAATGCCACAATAGAAAAAAATTACATACATATATACATAAGAATTTAAGATATAAGCAATAACCAATAGTTTTGAAAACTTCACCTGGTCTTGATTTCTGCAGAAAGCACCTTGGAGATATCCCTTTTGCTCTCATCAATGTGTTTCTCCAGCAGACCAACAGCATCGTCCAGTCTTCGGGCAGATTCTTGATAGCGTTCTCTATCGTGCTGGATATAAAATATGGACAAAGTAGACAGCATATATAAGGGAAGGTGGAGTTTCATATGCACTGGAGATATGTTGAGAACAATACTACTATACGTATAACAATGTAGTGTCATTTTGAAATAAAATAATTCATAAGAATAAGGGATTTTAACTAGAATGAATTTATATATACATGTATATGTACATATATATTATGTAGATAACTGTTGTAATAATATGATTAAAATATGAGCATAAACTTTTCTGTAAAATATGTATTCATAAAAAATGATTGGCAGTTGAGAGCTGCTAATTTGCAACAATTTTAACCCATATTGACACCCAGCAACAATTAAGTGTTGTAAGCAAACATGATAGAAACATTCGATTTTAAATTAATATGTGTGAGACGCCAAATTTTAATAGTTGGCAAAATTTGGGATAATACTCACCCTCTGTTGGTCCTTGACTCCACCGATTTCCTCCATCTGTAGTTTCTTGACGTTATCCCATTTCCTCTCACTGTCTGCACGCATCTCCCGTTCATACTCAAGTCTTGCATCCTGCTCGCTCCGAATCACCTGAATTGAATCCAAATGACCTTAGTCTAAGTTCAAAGCATGTTGAGTAAATAAAACAATAAACTTTCTGAAACAATTAACTATCAATCGAAATGGGTGATAAAGTATGGTTTTAAAAGATATTATAGTGATGGATAGAAAGTAGGTACCCACCTTCTCCAGATCTGTGTGTCGCTTCATCTGTTCCTCTCTAAGTTTCAGTTCCTTCTCGAGAAGTTTACTGTTGGTCTCTTCCACGGCTTCAGCCAGACGATTTTGCATTGAAAGCCTACGTAAAGTGAGGAACGAAATGAAGGTGAAATAAAAATTTATCGAAAACACTCGGAGAACTGTCTAAAAAGACTGTCTATTTATTCATTACAAAATATAACCATTTCAAAGTTCAATAAATAATTAAAATGTCATTTTTATAAAAGCTTGAAAATAAAATCCAATTTTCTAAATAATACCATAAAGCCAGTTTTTATTGGGCATATATAAAAGCTATGGAACACAAACGACGATATAAGAAATATACATCATAAACATAATAGATTTCTAACTAAACTTTAACTAAAGGACACATTAATTAATTTAAATTGCTGTGTATTCATATTCAAACCGTATTAGAGTATTAACAGTAGAGTGCAACAACTGCAATTTACTTTCGCGTCAATTATTTTCTAATCTTATGTAACCTGCTTTACCTTCGTTGCTATGGAGACTTTTGTCCTAATGCTTTTTTAAATTATGTAATTTCATTCTTTTAACCTATAAGTAGCACGTTTATATACTGAATGACTTGTATTTTCGCGTTATTACAATATCACTAGTTGGTTGGTTTACAATCCGACCGCATAGATGTGGAATAACTGCTGAACAAGTCTAGTAAAATAGTTCAATTAAAACATAGACATGACATGTGTAATATGTATCGCAGTTCGAAACAGTTTTCCTAAGAACTCTCGATTTCTGAAACCGAAAGATCAATCGTTTGATAAATAAATATATTTACTATGTTGATTTATATTGAAAAGTGGTTTCCTTCTAATTTATGAAATACATTAAATTCATTCTATTAAGACTTACTTGAACCTAGAATATTGTTTAACTTATTAAACTTTTGTGTTCTTGATTAGTGCTTAAGCATATAAGTTGTGTTTTAGTTAACTCCAAAAATAGTCGTATACAAATTATCGCAACTAAAACAATTGCTAGTAATTAAAATTATCGCTTTAAAATCGTATTTAGAAATTCATTAAACTAAAAAGATGTATAAAAATATACTTTAAATTTAAAAATGTAGTAATAAAAAGGCAAATTTAAATGAGTAATTCTAACAAATATTATATTGAAACCCTTATATCCCCTAATAATATGCACCTGCGAAATAATCCAGTTATACTATATTGCACATAAAATAATGTAATAATAACGTACCTAATTGCACGATTCCGTTAATACATGTTTTAACTGGAATAAAAATGTTTCATTATTTTGTAAAAATCATAAATTGCAAACATATTTTCAAATGCCAATTTAGTATTAATACATTACAAGCTACGACTAATCTAATATTATTATATTACATTATTGTCGCTTTCAATAGTACAAATTAAAGCAATTTATTAAAGATTTTTGAAAGCAACATTTTTTCTAGATTAAGAGTTATTCCATATCACTTTAATATATTACTGTTTCTCTAGACGGTTTCATTTCTGCGACAAAATTGAATGCGACTTCGTCCACACTACATCTGCCAGCCCTGATTTGCTGACCGCCCCACAAATTGAATGCAACTTTGTCATAACTACAACTGCCAGCCCTGATTTCCTGACCGCCCCACAAATTGAATGCAACTTTGTCATAACTACAACTGCCAGCCCTGATTTCCTGACCACCCCACAAATTGCAGGCGACTTCGTCATAACTACAACTGCCAACCCTGATTCCTTGACCGTCTCACCTCTCTGTCTCTTGTCGGTGGTCTCTCTCCTTCTGCGTGGCCTGCATGTTGTGAACACTCTCCTCTCTCAGTCGATTCTGCTCCGAGAGGTTCCTGTTGAACTCAGACATCCTCTGGTTCACCAACTGCTCCAGACTCCGCCTCTCTGCCATTTCCTCATCCATCCTCCCTCGCAGGTGGACCGTCATGTCTCTCAGTTCAACCAGCCTTTGGTCCAGTATCTGACGAAGATGCTGCCCACTCTGTTCACCGTCGGTCTGTCGATCTAACTGTTTACGCATATTCTCCAGCTAGAAATGTATATGTTTATCAAATTATTTAACAATAAACTGTGGTATAAATAAAAAAGAATAGAAGTTATAATTATTTTAAGTTCATTGACTTCAAATCGAATTCCGAAGACAATATGGAATTTTTGTGATAATTATTTGAAAAGTTTTGCAGTTGGTAATATTTCTGTAGTCAGAAATAAACTTGAAATGTTAGCCTTGACTATTCATAACAAAAATCTAAAAGGTAAAATATTATATAATTTGGTCGTTTCTTATATATTTAGTTATACTTAACTTATGAATATATGGATATTTTCTGATTCTTTTTAATAAATTAACGTATATTTTTAAAAACTTTTTAATACAGAAATATTTTTATATAAAAAAACTGTTTTTAAAAACATTCTTTTTTAAAAGCGTTGATGAGAATTATTTAAAGCATTTAAATTTAGCGTAAAGAAAAGAGTTTCAAATCTGTTTCGCAGCAAACAGCATTTTAAAAACATATAAAATTCGGAATGTGTATATTATTGACATTATAACTTTTTAAAGGTTATTTATTTTTGAAAAATTACTGATGCAAAATATACACATTTCAACCTGCATTTTACAATTACATCTAGCAGTACTGCTATTTATTAGTCCCTTCCCTTATAAAAATATATGAATAAAAATTAACTAAGTACTCTTAAAATATTTAAATGAGTATTTAATTTTTTTACTGAATAAGGTCAGAAATATTGTGGTGGTATAGACAATGAATAGTTTACTTATATATTATAATTCTTTAGGCAATAATATTAAGATAGACAGACAAAGAGGATTACTGAATGAAGACTCACATTGTGCTGGTATTCATCCTCCATTCGTTTCGACTTGTTGCGCATATCGGAAGTGATAGAGGAGAAGTCGTAGCCCTGAGACTCTAGTTTGCTCTTAAGGCCTCGCATCTCGTCCACAAGTGAAAAGGAGATCCGCTCCAGTTTCTGACGATCTCGAGTCAATTCCTCAACCTCCTTTTGGAGCCCGGTTACTCTGAAGAGTAAGAGGGGGAAGAGACATCGAAGACCCATGGTTATATGAGTTCCAAAATGTTTATTTAACGTATTATAGTTTAATCAAATAGTAGATAAATCCATGTAAAAAAAATTGTATCTGTTAAATCATGTGACATGTTAAAATATAGTTAACGTTTAATTCAATAAACCACATTGGTATCTAGCTATTATTGAATTTTTTATATTACACATTTTCTTAAAAAAATTTGGCCCCGAGGAAGACACGTAGGTCACTCACACAGATATTAACTTTAATTCTATTGCCAAACAAGAAAATATATTTTTATCTTATCAAGAGATTTTTTAAGATTATGAGTAACTGTTAAAAATAGTATACCCATTAAGCAAGAAATTATCGCTTTAATCTAATTATGTTAAAAATGACGAAGATTTAAAAATATCGATTATTATTTAAAAAGTGAGTATTTAAAAATTCATTATAGATATATAGGTACAAAGAGATGGTACTTACTTTCCAGCATATCGATCGCGGATCATGGAGGACTCCTGTGTGTTATTGAGCACCGTTTGCTCGACATTTCTCGCCTGACCGAGAAGGTCTGAGAGTTGGTGTCTCTCGTCCGATAGAGTGTCTTCGGCAGCTTTGAGGCGATTGCTTAGATCCTGGACGAATCCCTGACTCGAGCGGACAGAGTTCTCAATGTACTTACGTGCCTGTCGTTCCTCGCGAACCGCTGATTATGTGTGTTAGAGGTCAAAGGAAGGCAGGCAACAGGTCACAGGGTGAATATTAACTTACAGTTCAAGATTAGTAAATTCTATATACTGTATAAAATTCTGATTAAATAGTTTGTTAGAATACATTTCATCATGATCATTCATTTCGCTTTGAAATATTAAGGTGCCATGTTTTAAAAGTAAGAAAACTGTAAATCACTAGATTACTATTGTATATAATTTATATATATAGAACTGCGACAAGCTGCTAAAAATGTTTAAAATAATGGCATTGATAAATCTATTGAAAAAGTAGTCCGATAAATAAATGAAATTACAAATAGATGTGCATAAGTTTAGTGTATAGTGGTTCGTTGAATCAAACAAAATTCCAAACTTTAAAGCGCACTTTATCCTAGTATGTGTTTGCAAGATTAATTTATCAAATTAGAAGTAACAATGCAATGTTCAAATCTAATTTAAAATCGCCCGATCGGTTAATTGGGATCACACGAAACAAACGCTATACTAAATCTAAAAAAACTTTAATATGCTGTATTGTGGTGACAATTTAACGTTCTATAGTTTTTGTAGTTTTAACTTCAATATTGTTGTTTTTAAAAGATCTGTATAGTTTATATAGATATTAATATAGACAAAAGGAAAAACTTCCCTGTAGTGTTACTATGGTATTCAATTAAAAAAATAACGTTTAATATCTGAATAATAATATATTCCAAAGGACAAAGTAGTAAACCACATATAGTATGAAGTGCAGTGGAGTATATATGCAGGGCATATGTAGAGTCCAGTGGCTTATCGTTATTTTATAATGGACATCTACATTTCTCTCAAAAAGAGCACTTTGCTGTTCACAAGTATAGGTAAAATACCCATCGTTCTACATATGTCCAAACTCACAACCTCCTTCTATTTACTGTTTAATACCATTACTTCGTAACTTTAAACTTGATTAATTATGCATTTATTAATATTCAGCTTTGCAATAAACTCAGAAATAAAGCAAACAACAATTTTTTGATAATTATTATCTGTTAATATTGTTCAAAAGCCTTGTACATTTTATATAGTTGACAATTATGTAATAATAATATTAAATACAAGTATTGCTAATATTTCATGCAAGTAGTCATTCTGTAAAAATAATCTATTGAATATTATGCCTTTATTTTTATTTTTTATTATAATAATCTTTAACATATCTGATATGCTCTTTGTTACATATTGGGTTATAAATAATAAATTCATTAAACATTAATAAAGTATTTATTTCTTGACAAGAGATGTTGTATTGATATTACCAATAAAACACAATATACATAAAATTGTAATTTATTAATAATTTATGATTATAAATAAGATAAAAAATAACCAACAATTGATATATTGAGTTGAAACATTAAATAAATATTTATTACTGTACTAAACTATTTTTAAATTAAATATTGAGTAATCTCCTAGTTAAAATTATACTTAGTTAAATTAAACATTACAAACCAAATTTAATAATAATATTACTCGCGCGATACATTTACATTTGATCTAAATAAAAGAAATATGCATAAAATAAAAGCCAAACAAAAGTATATACACCGAATCAGAGAGTGAAATTCCATTTAGTAAGCTCCCATCTTGTGTATCTTAGGTTCTAAGAACTATACTCACCTTCCTCACTCTTCCGCGTCACGGACATGAGTTCATTCTGGAGTCGCACCACTTCATCCAACAGCGCCCGATTTGACTTCTCTGTGACAACCAGACGTGTCTCCAGAAGACGGAGTCTCTCCTCCTGTTCGCCCCCCGCTCCACGAAAGGGCTCCGAGTAGGGCACCAGGCGATTGTTGGCCTCCCCACTGGAGTCAAAGGAGTTACCGATACGAGGGAGTGCTGAATACTTGGTTGGCATTCCTGGGTAGTTGCCTCCTCCGCCTCCACCCCCTCTGGGGTGACTGAAAGGAGAACGAACACAGACAAAGGACTATAATACTGTTCTGGAGATTTTAAGGTATTACAATGTTATATGAACGAGTAAGTTTGCGGATTGAGTACATTTTAGAAAGAAGAGGTTAATGAAGAGCTAAAAATAAAGGGTGATATCTCATGAGCTGTTTCGGTTTTATTTAAACCACAAATAAGTATTTGGATGATAGGTAATATACAACATTGTTTTAATACCTATGATATAACTACTTAAATGGCAAAAATGTACTTATAGTTGAATCATTTTGTGTGTTCAGTTATGGTTTCCTCTTTTTTTAATCAAAAAATTTAAATTTTGATTAACTTTAGTTAGAACTTTAAAGCAATCAGTGAACTAATCATTATGTATTCGTTACGTTTACTGCCATTAAACAAAACAGAAATATGTTTGGTATAAATATTATTATTACATTTTTTGAGAATATAATACACCTTTTGTAATAAGCATATTTTGACAATTTATAATAATTTTGTGGTAACGTGTTTTTGTTGGTTATCAATGGAAAACAGTTTCCCCATATTTACAAAAAGTACAGGCAAATTAGTATACCAATTTTAATTTGCTGCTAGGTATTGAGATCGGCATAAATGACTAACACTAATCTTGACTTGCATTGAAGAAATTTAAAATAAAATTTGATCTTAAACTGAGAAAATACATTAAAGCTTACTACAAGCAAGATCAGTACGAGAATATAATTTGTCGCTATTGATAGCTGCTTCAAGTCAACCACATAATTAAAGGAAGATGTAAAAATATTGAGGCTGATTAAACACGTTATAAATAATTTTTTTTAAAGGAAGTATTAAAAATACTATTATATACTCGTATCATAGAAATGGATCAATAACAACTAAAAATAAAATTATCCATCTCCGTAATGTAGACACGCGGCACCAAATGATTTAAATTATAGCATAAACTGTTGTGTTGTACAACGCCGCATTCTTATTGGAAACTAAATGCAGGAGTATCGATTGCTTTGAAACAGCGCTAATAGGTAGGTATAGGCGAGATATAAGGATAATTTTCAAATCAAAAATACTACCTGGTCCAAGCATATCTTATCTGGACACAGTCAAGACTTTACCCGTAAAATTTTCTGCAGATTCTATCAGTAAAATCTGTTTTTCAAAGCTGGCCAAATAACTGAGCTATCGCGAGTTTTAGGAGACCTTTCCTGTCTATCAAATGTTAAAAAGAGGCCTTTTTGCCCCGAGTAAGAGTTATTGGTGGTGCCACGTTTAAAACAAAATGTCCGTTCAAATTGTTTATTTATTTCTATGACTCGTACTTATTAAAGTAGGGGTACGTTTATAAATACTTTTTATTGAGACCATTTATCTGGATATTTATGCCAGATCTTAAGTAAAAGTAGGTATACGGTATTTAAAAGTGAAATTTTAAATTGCCTTTAAAATAAGTAATTTGAAATTTGAGCACTGCTCTTGGAGATAACGCAGTTGGTTATATTCATCAAAATTAATCATTATAAAGTAATAAGTCGGAATAGAATAAATATAAATTCATCAACATAAAAATAGCATATAGTTTTCACATTAGGTATATTAATATTTCAATACTAAAGTTTCGTTATTTAACATTGTTTCTAATGCACAAATATGCAAATTGCGCAATGTATAAAGTATGATTTGTATGTTTTATTAAGTAAAATTACAACATGTCAGAAAAAATGAAATGTGGTAGTAAGTAAGAATTAAATAGTAAGACAGTTTCATATTAATTGAAATTATGAAAAATATAGAAGCTATTTCATACAAAACTTTTAAATATATAAGACAAGTTTTAAAAATTAGCTCTATAAATTAAGAATAAGTAATTTTTTAGTGAGACATACTACATATTACTACTGTACGAAATATCTATAATTGATGTTTACAATTAAAAATATATTTATATGCTTTTTGTATTGTTTAATTTCATGTAATGGATATAATTGAATAGTTGCATATAACTAAATACATTTTATTAAATCTTTACTTCTAATTCATACATATATACATGTCAGTTTACTCTATTCAAATATAAAAACATATAAAATACAGCCTAATGAAGTATATTTATATGCATATTACTAAATATAGCATATACAAATGCTAATTAATCAATAAAAATAAAATGGTTATCATATTTGCAATATTTAAAGTTGCATCTACAATAGAATTGAATTAAAAATAAATTATTAATATATGTAAATTAACAAATATTAAAAATGACAAAATAAATATAAATATAAAGCTCATATAGAAAGCATGCAACATAATCTAATATAAACAATCATCATTCTATTTCACAAAAATAACTCAACATAATTGGTTTGATTTAATAAAAACATAAAAATACCAAACAATTAGAAGAATAGTGTTATAAATGAACAAACATGAAAAAGTTCAGATAATAACAGAAGAATAATGTGTATAATATAATGAACATTGGCGATTATTATAATGCTGAAAAGTGGCCTCAGCAAAAGCATAATATGTTTACAACATAAGTCGTGTGCAATACCTTTGATTATCTTGTGAAAAGCTCATTTTCTTGTTGTTGTATAGAATTACTTTCAGGAGATGGTTATTCAAATGCTTTAAATACAAGTAGGTACAGCAAATAATATGGATTAGGCAAGGTATATATTTTTCCTTTAAAATAATTTAGAAAATAAAAGAAAGGATTACTTATAAATAATTAATGCTAATAAAAACAATTTAAATGTTTATTAGAAAATAAAAATTTAATCTATGTCCCATTAAACAAAAATAAGAAATGATAGAAAAAATATTCATCTTTGCATAGATAACAATAATAAATAAAACTTAAGAAATAAATATATATATCTTAAGAAAATTATACCAAACAAGACACATGATTCACTAGTAAACCTATTCACATTCCAATTAATATAATTTCAAGCTATATAATATTCTAATTCTTAAGAACAAAAAGTAGTTTTTTTTCAATAATAAATATCTATAATATGGATCAAAGTAATCTTAGTGGATCAAAGATTAGCTTACACTAATATAAGCAAAATAAAAATGTTATCAAATTTATTTATTAAATTATAAAATATACCTTTAATTATGCTTAAGGGAAGATAAAAATATTAAGGTGTATTATAATAAATAAAATGTATTTAAACCATGCAAAATAAGTATACCAATATGGCAGTTCACCTAAAATTTGAAAATAATATAATATAATCAAATAAAAACATAAAGCTACAAAAATATGTTGTAACATTGCATTCCCAGGGATAATATATATTTATTACAAGTGAAAGATATTTTATATTTTATATTAACCATTTAAGTTTTTTTGAATAGGTGAAACTGTTTTTGGAAAAATTTTTAATATTATCTATAATTAATATTATATTAATAAGCATATTACATTTTTAATAAACAATATATATGGAGTAAGTAATCAAAGTATAACATTTATTTAATTGTAATTCATATAAATAATGTTTATATATATTATGTCATAAAATTTAATGCTAATTATTAAAAATGACAATGACACTAATACATATGTATAAATGTATAATATTATACATATATCTTTATCAAAAGGTGCAAATTATGTCAACCTGATAGCAAATAGCAACCATTATCTTTATCTGGGTGGGATAATGAATAAAACTAACAAATCACTAGATATTTAATTTGTTATGCAAAAGTGTTGAGAAATTATAATATTTTCAATCATAAATGTTATTATTTCAATGAAGTTCTATTAAAATTTTAATTTCACAGTTTATCAACTTTTTTTGTCTTACAAGATTCATTATTTTCAAATAATTTGTGAAAATAAAAAAATAAAAAAATGTTATAAAGGTATATAAAAAGGTATAAAATAATAAATATGTGAATGCCTCCTACCCTACATTAATTTTTAATATATGATATGGATTTTAAAAGTTTATATTTTATATAGGAATTTTCTAAAAATGTTATAACATTTTTATCTTGTCTGTAATTATATACTAAGAGTAAGTACTATTAATACTAATAAAATTGGTAGTGGCTATTATAACAGAACTTTTGTATAATAAAATGACAAATTATATTTTAATGGAACTTCCTGCTTATTTTATATACATTTATATATATATATAATCTATGACTATATATCATATTAAACATATATATTCATTAATAAATACTATATAATATGTTATATATATTATTATTACACAAAATTAAATTAAATATTAATGTTATAGGCATAAATGAAACATTCTTTTAATAAGAATTTAGTTCAATGATATTATAATTGTATAACTCTAACCATAAATAATATGGCTCCTAGAACAAAGTGTATTTTTATGTTTTAGAGTTGTATGTTATGCTAATGTTTTATCTTTTTATAAAAGAGAGAGAGAGAAGTAAGTGATGTAACATGGATATAACAAATACCCCTTTTTTAAGGGGTACCATTATTCATGGTTGAGGTTGTATATAATTATATTGCTTTATTTTATTATTTACCAATCAATTTTTCTTGATAATAGATTTTATAAGTTGTATCAAAAGTATATTAAATATTTATAAATAACTTATGATGTTAGAGGTGACCAATTGACAATAACTGGGATATTATAGATGACTAAGTTCATTTATGATATGCAAAAAGTAACTGGAGACTGCCTACCTGCAGTCTCTACAACTTATATGTTGTAAATTAAATTGACTGCTAAATAATAATAAAGAACCATGATATTTTGTTAGCATTTAATTTGTATATGGTCATCACTACATTGCAAGAGTCTCAGGACGTGTAGAAAATTGTTATGTGCCAAGAGAGTCTCTCTTGGCATCTATATGCCGAGACTCTCAGCACATAAAGAAAATTGATATATGCTGAGTGGATTTTTTTTTTTAATTTTTTGAAAATAAACAAAGGATAGTGAGATGCTTGATAATTGTGGCGTGGTTGCAGCCACATGCGGCCGCCAGCTTTTAGTAGTGCATAGGGGTTACTTGTTAATACATTCATTTTTTTTAACGTTTTGTCTAAATACCAGCATATGAGACTCTCAGCACATAACAATTTTCTTTAGGTGCTGAGACTCTTGCAACCTATAAATAACCTTTGTATACTTTATTTTTAATATATAATTTGATTATTATTATAATTAAGAGTGCCACAAAAAAACTTTATGTTCTTTAAAATGTTTCTAACTGTTTTGACTATAGAAGTCTTGCAATAGAAATTGTTGTCTTATTTAAGGCAGGAAGTTTTACTGTATATGAAATTAAAAGAGGTCATAGCTCATATTCAAATTTTAATGAGAGATATATTTTATAAGATAGTATGAAGTCAAACTCAATGAATTTGTGTGTTAAATTAGCATATAGTTGGAATTTGGTGCCAAAAATATTAAATTAACAGAAATTATATTAAATTTCAATGATTGGCCATTATTAGCCATTAGAATTGTCAGACAGATCTGTCCCTCCATTGGCATTGGGACAGATGGAGGATGATTAACTGTAAAGTGTAACAGAAATAATATTCTCAAATTTAACTAATACATTTAATGAAAACAAAAAAGTAAATATTTAGGTATATTATAGGTAAAATTTAAATGTACCTCAAATCATCCTCTATATCTGTCATTAGAAGTGAATATCATTTAAAGCAAAAACAAAAACGAAATTTGATAGTGATTTAAAATGTGAGAAAATGCGGTTGCTAAACATTGATCTAGTATAAATAATGTTTGGGGTATACAAACAAAGTATATATTTGAAATATTAAAATATTTATAGGAAAATATATAGTAAATATATGTTTAGTAAATATATCGGTTCCAGTAAAAAGTATCTATATATATATATGTGTGTGTTTATGTATTAATGTAAGAATGTTATTTATTAATATGATATAAAGGATGGTTAATTATGCAAACTATCTGCTAATGAAAATGTACGTATATATACTTGTTTCTAGCTAATAATTAATATATTATTAATTATACAGAGTGGGCAAGAATTCCCTACGACAACTAGAATTCCCTCGATAAGTGTTTTTTTGCTTGATTTTCGTTTGTAATGATTAATGTAGTTTTTAAACGTTATTTTAAATTGGAAATCATCTACTTGTTTTAAATAAACAGTATATATTGGTATATAATATAGCAACCCACATGCAATATTATACTCATTTTTGCTATTTCCGATGAGTGATCAAAGTCCTTATACAATGAAATACTGTATATTGGCTGTGGTTTGAAATCCCGATTCAAATCAATCTGTTTCTGCAGTGCGGTCAGTTAAAGCAAAGTTGCGGCAAAAGTTTGATGACGAACCACCAGACGCAATTGAGTCATAAAAAGATGGTCAGACAAATTGTTTACGTCGGGGTTTATTTTGGATAAACCGCACACATGATGGGTCAATTAACGAGGCAACCATGTCGATATGGTGAGGACCTCTATTGAAGCAGATCCCAGCATGGGAACTAGGCGAAGGTCTCATTAATTGAACATTCCACGAACGACAATGATATGAAGGTTATGAAAGACCTCTAAAGGTCCTAGGACTAGGGCCCGACTGTGAATACGGGCCCTAGAATTCTTGACCATCCTGTACATACGAACATATATATCTATGAAATCCTCAGTAAATACGTAGGTTTATAAACGCTTATTTAAATTTAAACAACAATTGAGTAACTTTTTTATGTAGATATCACACGTTTGCATGTAAATGATTATAATCGCTACCCGACATACCTGTGCACTTGGTCGTGTTACAAAATAATGTTCGCTGAAGAAGTTAATGAGTTGTTTGATAATTTGCCTCATAGCGATGCGTAAAGAGAGAGGGGTATATATGTATATGATATTTCGACACATTCCACTATGTGAGAACTTACATAGACAAATTCCTCATAACATACTCAGATTACAAAGTCATTGTTATGGGAGATATCAACAAAATGCAAACAGACTTTCTAAATATCCACCTCGGATTAAAAAATTTCGTGCATCTTCCCACACGGGGAAATTCTACCCTTGATGAGATCCTCATAAATAATATAATGCAAAGCAAATACAAAGCGCCTATCTCTCTTCCGCCTATTGCTAACTCAGACCACAACTGCATTTGCGTCTACCCTAAAGAAATTGCGCACAATAATCCGGATATCGTTTACAAAACCTTATTCGATCTTCGCCAAAGCAACGCAAATAACTTTAATCAAAGACTGAGTAATCATAACTGGCATAGTCTCTACAGAAATACATCTATTTCTGCAAACGATAAATTAAATATTTTCTACAAAGCATTTTACGACTCTATTGATCACATTCCAAAAAAGATTGTCCCAATGACAAATAAGGACAAACCTTGGATCTCCCCGTTAATTAAAGACTTAATCCACCAAAGATGGAAAGCTTACAACAATAAAAATGAAATTCTTTACAACCACCTCAAATCAAAAATCAAAACCGAGATCACCAAAGCTCAACAAAAATGGTCTAACAAACTTCACAAATCAACGGGCAACATATGGAACATTCACAAGGAAGTTATGGGAAATCAAAAATCTGATAAACACATGACAAATCTAGTAAAGAGCCTCCAACTAAACCACCCACAACTGAACCCAGCAGATATCATCAATAACCATCTCAAGTTAGTATTCCCACCGCTTTCCTCAATACCAAATATTGAAGACGACAATTGGAACATCATATTCGAAGTCAGCGACGTTTACCAGGCTCTAAATGGTATCGACCCACGTAAAGCTGAGGGTTCTGACAACATTCCGGGAAAATTGATCAAAATCGCATCTGATGTTATTGCACCCCCTTTAACTCACATATATAATTTGCTAATTCAAAGTAGAACTTTCCCCAACATATGGAAAATCGCGAATATCAAACCAATCCCCAAAAATGGTAATCCAACTCTGAACGATATTCGCCCAATATCTTTACTTCCAATCTTATCAAAAGTTTTTGAAAAACTCCTCTTCAACAAAATCAAATCAATCCTGACCCCATTTTTTGGCCCTAATCAACATGGTTTTAGAAGGAACGCTAGTACCACAACCGCACTTATCACCATTCACGACAACGTCACTTCCGCACTTGATGATACAAACAATAAAGCAACCTCAATTATTGCCTATGACCTGTCGAAAGCTTTTGATACCATCCCAATCGATAAACTTATATCCTCTCTCCTCAATACTGGTATTCCAAAAGGCTTAGTTGTCTTCCTTAAAGATTATCTTACAAAACGAAAACAAAGAGTAGTACTTAATCGTCATATGATCAGTGACACAACAGAAGTAACTTCAGGTGTTCCCCAGGGCGGGATTCTCTCCCCGACCCTTTTTTGCCTTTACGTCCGAAATCTAAACAGCCCCAACCCAACAGTCAAATACGCTGATGACACTACAGAAATTGTTGTAC
>JAYRBW010101026.1:0-19517 GCA_036023295.1 Invenusta paracnida
ATACTCTTATTTGTAATTCTGGACTCTTGTATTATTGTTAATATTATTGTTAATAAATATTTAAAAAACTCAAATACAAAATTTTTTACGAAACGACCTATATAATTTATACTAATACATACTAATGCAATTATATTTATTAATATTATTATTATAATTCATAATATTACATAATAAATAAACATTTTTATAATTTAATTTATGTGTGCAAACATTACTTGACACTTTTACTATATGATAGCAATTAGCTATTTTAACTATTTTTAATCATATAAATGAACGACAAATTTATAATATCTATCATGAAATTGAGTTTAAACAAAAATAATTAAATTTAATTTATTAATGAAAATTAAAATTAAATTAAATTTACTTTATACCAAGAACTATTGAAAAAATCCGGACAGATTTGTCTAAAGTAGTTAGGCTGGAGCCAATTTAGTCAAAAGTTTCGAAAAATTGCAGATAAATTTTTGCATAGATTTACATACACCAAATAGATAAACAATTAGATATTAATACCATTTATGTATTTGTTATTGAGATTTCCAATTCTAATTCCAATTCTGGTTTCAGTATTTAGTTTTACTTCGTTTTTTTTACTCCACGCTTTTCACCCAAAAGCGTTCAAACCTCTAAATAAAGTAGGATTTTCGTTCTTCTAATTATTGATTTCTAAATCCTCATAAGAAAAGCGTTTTAAAATTTTAATAATGCATATATTTATATTTTAAATTTTCTTTTAAAACAAATTTTTTATTAGTTTTTCATTTTTTATGTACTCTAAGTTAATAAGCATTTAGTCGCAGTTAGTCTAAGTTAAGCATTTAGTAGCACCCTCCAGCTACAAGGAATGAGGTACCAACATTGACCTCCCTATAATTGGTGTCAAACCTTTCGATATGGACGTCTGAGAGGAATTTGGAGGGCTGTTTTTGACCCCAGTAGCATTTCAACATTTTCCATATTAATGAATTAAAATATTTTTTAAATTTTAGCTCAATTTTCTAAACATTCTTATTTTCAATAAAATATAAGCATTTATAACCTTCTTAAAAGTTATGTTGCATATGATTTTAAACTATATCGATTGTCTTTATCTTTATCTTAATGCCACTGTGTTCCAAACTAACCCTCCCAACACTGGCAGACGTCCATTTCTGAAGGTTTGACACCGGCATTATCTGCAATTATAAGGGGTCAATGTTGATGCCTCGTTCATTGTAGCTGGAGGGTGCTAGCGCCGTAACAATTTAACCTAATTATAAATATCATAATGTCAGTAGTCATATAATATTTGACAATTGTTTGGTATTTATTTATAGTTTTCCTTTTTCAGGTAGATACATTATAGATGTACATCGACTTTTACATGCTCTAATTCCTTATATTTCTTTCTCAACCACATCAGCCCAATCAGTTTGATTTTTCAAAGACACATTTTGGTGAGAGCAAGAGAAGCTCAATTATAAGGGAGTTTCAATAGTTGCACTATTCAGAATAAAGGATTGTATATTTTGCCACAAGGCAAGCAAAATGATCTAAAAATTTTGACTTTTTTTTAATAAGGAAAATCCCACATGGTTATTATAATTAGAAAAAATTAACTGACTATTTCATTGTACAGCTTCAGAACTTAAAAAAGATCAGACAAAAACGTCTAAATATATAATTTTTCAGATAACATTTTTAGAGGTATTTATTGTTGCTTAAATATCTAAATTAAAACTAACAAATGTCAGACAGAACCTTTCACAGTACTTTCCACAAATTTCACACTTTTCGCCACAGTCAATGCATTTCTGCATGCGCAGGAACCATTTTTGGAAGCAAATTGTCCAATCTTGTGACAATCCAAGAGTCTGAAAGCAATCACTGCGTCTTCCAGATTTTCAAACCATGTCCCTCTGAGAACTTTATTCACTCGAGAAAGATGTAGAAATTGCAGGGCACCAGGTTAGGGCTGTACGGAGGATGTGTCATCAGTTGAACATCGTGGTGGTTAAGCTAAAACATTGTCTTGTCCGAGGGCAGAGGCATTGTCGTGGTGCAGAATCAGTGAAAGCTTGAGATGACGGTTGGTTGTTGCAGTCAATACATTTGGCAAAAATTCAGTTAAATACCAGTTGGTCATCACAGTTTACTGTGTATCCACTGGAAAAGTAGTGAGATGACCTTAACGTGTAGCAAAGATGGCCACCATCTGCTTGGCTGCACTACGATCTCGAATACACTTCAAGCAAGGAGTTGTGCCGACTATTTTCCACTGAAAGGATTACTGCTTACTTTCTAGGTCATAGCAGTACACTCATGTCTCATCCCTAGTGATGACATTTGCTATTGCCCGGGGATTTCCATTTCGGTACCTTCTGATAACAGTGCGGCATCACAGCACTCGGTTGTCTATTTATTCTTGGGTGAGTATGCGGGGGACCCATCGTGCTGAGACCTTTCTCAACTTCAATCTTGAGAGTAAGATTCGTAGATGCTGCCAATTGATATACCACTCCTGCTAGCCATTATTTCGATGCTCTAGATTATTGTAACAGTCTTCTCGACAATTTATCAAACTCACAGCTCAAAAAGCTTCAACATATACAAAACACTGCAGCGCGAATTATCTCTAAAACAAAACACGCAAACACATCATCCCTATTCTTTTTCAACCTCACTGGCTTCCCATCCAACTCCGTGCTCAATTCAAAATTCTTCTAATAACATATAAATCCATAAACAATCTAGCTCCATCCCATATTAAAGAACTAATACCTCTACAGTGTTCGAATCGTAGTCTTCATTCCAGCAACCTGATTCGTCTTTCAGTACCTATGGTTCATACACGCTATGGTTCCCGATCGTTTTCACACGCTGCGCCTACTCTCTGGAATACACTACCACTGAACATTACATCCACCCCTTCTGTTACTGCCTTCAAGTCACTATTGAAGTCACATCTCTTCAAAATTGCTTATAGCATTTAACTTTTATGTATATATTTACCTACTTATTTTTTTCCTTACATACTTCTTTTCTCGATCATTATCCCTGTACCAACTTTAAAGCGCTTTGAGAAGCTTCACGCTTATAAAGCGCTGTATAAATAAAGTTTTATTATTATAATAATAATTATTATTATTATAAAAGCAATTTAAATGTTTTACTGCGTTTACTATATAATGTATTAATTATCTTTATTAATATTAATCCTTATGCTACTATAGCTAAATAATATGTATTTAATAAACATTTCTATATTATATTGCACATATACATGTGCATACATGTATATATGTATGTATGTATATATATATTGTATATTAAATTGTATCATGTATAATATATATAGTATATGTATACTGTACACACGCATACAATGTCTGAACGTATTTTACGCATGCGGTAAAATGACAAAAATACTGTAACTTTGTTTACTTAATTAATGAGATAATACATTTATAATTATGTTGCGTCTTTTGTGAAATAAAATCTTATTACAACATAGGGATGTGCGATTATGTCAATACGAATAAACAAGCGATAAAAATGTGCATCACCAATTTACACATAAAAAGCAAAGGAGCATATAAGCATGTTAAATTACAGCTTTTTTATGTCAATTTTAAGTGCATAATTATAAATCCTATGATATGTAAAATGTTTATATTTTAATACTCTTTACAACGAAACACGTAGAAACAAGTAGCGGACATCAAGCAGCACGCTTGGACGATGCAGGGGCGCATCAATGACCTTGAGACTGAGCTGGTGAATTCGAATCGGCAAAAGGAGGACATGCGCACGCGCCTCGACCGCATGATCGTAAACGAGCAGGACAAGCGGAGCCTGGGCGGAGCAGTGTTGAAGGACCTGAACAAGTCGAACAGTCAGCCTAGTCCTCCGCTTCAGAGACGGCAGCAGCTAGAAGACAAGGCAAGAATGATAAATCAGTCCAACCGACGTGCGGGCTGGAGTTGGGACGCAGAGAGAGAATACGAGGAGGAGGATGATGTAGAAGGCTATCTGCAGAAACTGGCACAGCTTAGGGAGGACAGCACGATTACTAGTAGCTCTCTGGTTGTTCAAGTGGAGGGTCCGGAACACATGTGAGTAAGAGATATAAGTCTTGTTCTTCTTTTGAGCTATTAAGGACTGCTTTGAGACGGCTTATCTGAGCACTGTTCCTTTTATAAATGTTAGGATTATTTAGGTGAATAAATTTGAAATTAAATCAATGGGGGGTTATTACAAATGTCACTCACTCTGCGATATTTTAGCTGCAAGTTACTGGCATCATCTTCTACCATTTCATCACAGCCTTTGCAAAATGGGTTCGTTGGTTTTTACGATTTAATTAGGGTATTTTTTAGCTTAAGGCATTTGCCTGTTCTAAGTTTTATTGTTAATTCAATATATTTTAATGAGGTCTCTAAACACTAAAGGTGTTAATTCTTCAACATATTCGGCGCACTGTTTAAATTTAGTGTAAACCCTTACTTGATCACTTCATTGAATACATGTATTTTCTAGTTAAGATTAAAAAAACAGTTGGAATTTATACGTAGCATAAAAAATATTTTAATTTATATAAATCCCACCTTAATGCAAAAATTGTACAAATAAAAATATTTTTAAAAATATGAATAATATTCACTTATATGTTATTAGATTTGTTAATAACTTGTTAAGAAATATTTTTGATGATATGTATTATACATTAATTTTTATTTAATTTTTAAACAAATGTAACTATTTTAGGCACATAGGCATATTTTTATTATATGTTAAAGATTTTTTGTATACATTATAAATTAACTTAATATGGCATATCGGTCACCATATAATGTCGGTCAATTATTAAAAATATATCTTTTGATCCACACAAATTTTAAGTAAACTTTTGACTTCCAATAAATTAGTGCTACTTATAATAACGTACACTATTAATCAGTAATAATTTCTTAAATATATCAAAATGGTAATATTGTGGTAATCATTTGTGAAAACTAAACCTATAGAACGGTGTGAACATTACATCAAATATCAATTATTAATAATAAAAATCTATAAAATATAAAACATTTATCAGTTATAATTTCATTCAATTTAATGTAAATTAATGTTTTCGTTTAGATTTATTATTAAATTAACATAAATAAATTATTTTCTGTTGATTATTTCCTGATCTTAATTATCTTTAGTCAAACAAATGTGAACGCGGCTAAACCTGCAGCAAGAAAGCGATCGAAATCTCGAGCTAATATGCAAGAAGTAATGGATGATATGCACTTCATCAAGACACAAGGAGAGGTGGACCGTTTGCGATCAAAGTGTGAGGAGTTCCAGATTGTTAACAAACAACTGACGGTTATGGTGAGGCTAAAAGAATGTTTTCTTGTTATTAAGAGTATATTCGGTATATTACTCGCTATGGTTTAAGTAGTTCGCCGCTTACCGGTCAAATTTAATTCTAGAAATACGAGAGTATTTTGTTCATTGTTAATCGCGTCAAAGTTGAATTTTATGCCAATTTATATGCCATATTAATGGCATAAATGAAATTCTAATTATTTACTAATTTTATATTAATAAATGTAATTTTGTAATGGTATATTTAATTTAGGTGCATACATAGATATATATAATATATATGTAGATAAGAAAAACACAACAGTCTTCAAATACTTATTTGATATATTGCAGACATTTCGCCTTACGGCTTCCTCGGTGCACAACTAAGATAAAACTATTTTGCAGGTAGATATTATACTACAGTGGGTACTCAATACATTAACATCGTTCAAAATAAAAATGTAATGAAAATACTATCAAGATAATCTGATCGAAAAACCTGAAACATTACATTTTCACCAATTTATAAAATGTTTTTATTGTTCATAAAAATGCATAAATTGTGTGTGTATGCCCTTTGATATCGATTCCGAAAACTTATTGAAGCCCCTTCGTATATATAGATGTCTCCATGATTAATTAAAAAAGCTATACGCGCTTTGGTAAAAATAACAATTCAAAATCTGAAATAACTTATTAATACGGATATGGTGGCCGATTGGGTTCAGAAAGCGAAAGACTGAGCTAGACGTGTAAAGGTAGTGCTTGACATGTAAATGTAAAGCTCGATGTGTAAAAGTAAAACGTCATTTAGTTGACTTTAATTGAAATGAATTAGACTTTACCAGGCTAGATGTCTAGCAGTTTTAAAATGCATAAGGTACGTGTATCTAAACTTTCTCATTCATTCTGGCTAATGTACTCCATACATCGAATTTTGCTTGGGATTCGTACACATAATTGCAATATTATAGAAATGTTTATTTATATGTATAGAACTTTAAAAAATTATATAAAATAATCGTGAAAAAGAAAAATCCATGTACGTATATGTAGTAAATCGGTACATACATCATTATTATATTATACATCAAATATACAGATTCACATTTTAGATGAAAGTAAATTATCTTAAAATAAATTACTCATCCAATTTATTATATAACATAACTGTATCGTTTTACTATATTAAATATAAATTTATAGATATATATGTATGTTTATATGTATATTCAGATGGAGAAACAAAAAGCAGATCATGAGAAGAAGACTGCTGAACTAAAAACAAAAGTTGAAGAATTGCAAAAACAAAAGGATTTAATATTAGAAGTGAGTCAAAATTTATTTTTTATTATAGATTTACTTGTACAATATGCCTCACAGTTTTATTTATTAGAGTTTTCTATTAAAAGTGCAAATATATTCATTTACTTGCACTTTTAACTTGAGGTTACTTAATAATATGTAGTAATTACAACTTCCTCAAAGACATTTAATATATCATATTATTATAATAAGCAATAACGTAATAATATATATATATATTACCGTTTGCACCATATATAAGATATTATGAAAAGAGTAAAGAGAAAAATTAAATTAAGCAGTAATTACATTATTCTCATCATAACAATATGATATATTAAATGTCATTTAGGAAGTTGATTTATAAATATATCGATTTTTATGTAATATGTTTTACTTGAAATTTTTTATATTAAATTTATATATAAAATTTATTTAAATTTATTATAACATTTTTTTAATATTAATTACTCAAAATGATATTGTTTTCTGAAATATTTGTATATTGTACAATTAATAATATATTCCATTATTGATATTTCTTTAAATCGTAATGTCATTTTTTAATTTATACAATTTATCGTTTGACACTGTACTGATCAGGTTATAAAGTTTTTCATTCGTGTAATGATTGATTTTCCTAAACAAACGTTTACTGCCAGTCACTCTCTTCGACAAATCTTTTGAAGCCGCATGAAATGATAGTGACATCTTAAGGTTTGTCAAGTACTTCAAGAGCAACGGTACTGTTCTCAACACACAAGAGCAACGGTGGACGTCCAGCAGTAGCCATAAGAAACCAGAAGAATATTGATACTGACTCAGTCATTAACAGACTCATGAAGTATCACAACTGCCCCTCCCAAGAGTTGGGATTCACCCCCTCAGTTTTTTTGCATATTATGAACAATGAATTTAAGCTGTTCCATTACTTCAGATCAGTAAGGCACAAACTAATAGCAGGTGTTGACATGCAAAGGATTGCATCTCATGTGTCATTGACTGAACGAAAAGCTTGAACGCACCTCATAATCACCGCTGATTTCATTCAAAATACTCTCTACGCACACATGAGTATTCTCTCAGAATTTAATATGGAATATGGAATCTCTCCTTGTAGAATAACCTTCCTGAACACTGTCGCAATGATGATAGTCTTCCAAAGTTCCGGAAACTACTCAAAACTAATTATTTACATAATTTTCTTCATTAACTATACAATTTAACTTAAACAATCCTTACTCTTTTTCTCTACTCCTTCGAATGTACTTGTACAGATGTTGTGTATTTAAAATAATAATAATGGATTGATTACATTTGGTTTTCTAACAAGGCACACTTTCACAGACTCCATTTTTTGAATGGGTGAATAGTTTTTGTCTCTGTTCCTGATTTAAGGCAACAGCTGTAGAAGCTTGATTGACAAGACCAATGCGTGTAATTCAATTGTTTGCACTAAAGGACGATGTAGGCTTTGATTATTTTGGATACGTTTTTTCATGTGAGAAGATGCCAGTTCAATTGAGAATTTTGTCAAGGAAAGACGCCTTCGATGACCAATTCTGGCGGTCTTCCAATCTGGATGACACATATCGTAGTTTTCCAGAATTAGCGTCTGCAACATCCAGTCAGTTTTCGAAATGAATGACTGTCTACCGCAGGGTTAAGAATCGAATTAAATAAGATTTGCACATTTGATCACTAGTATCGACTCCTGCAATTATAAGTGCTAATGATAACTGGCTTCTTTTTTACCGTTTTATACCTTTGCAGCATCCTGATGTTTAGAAGAGATCATTATATACTTCTTTTGTCTTTGTGCCATAAACATAGAGTTATTTTTGTCTACGGTCATCTACATAAATAAAAATTCCGAATGATACAATCCTATATTGGTATTTGAATGACATCTGATATTTTCCTTTCGTTATACACCAGAGTCCCCACATAATATGCCGTGTTATTTTCAACCGAGATAATTATATTGAAATTCATTGTGTTGAAACTCGATAAATACCTGTCACCTGTTATAATTCAACCAGATCTGTGGTATAGGGTTATGTGAGGTTGAGTACAATATTCTGAACCGTGTTATATGCTGTTTGTGTTTCTGAGCTGCGACATTATTGACAGACTTTTTGTTTTTTGTTAGAGAATCACCCTTTCGAAAGAATCTATAGCTGCCATAAGCACACGAGTGATATATTTCCCATATTTTCCTGGTTTGTTTGCGTTATATGTATGTGCGATGAGGTGATCTAGTTCGACTGGAAACTATTTATTCATCGACGACAATATAAACATAATTATGATTACTAACCATGGAGTTGATCTGTATGATGCTTCCGCTTATCTCTGCTGGTAACATCGTCAAAATTTATACTCTAAGCCATATCTTGAAGAGATTCTTTGTCTTTGAAGTGTATCTGCTCGCTCAAACCACAATTCCCCTTTTATAATAATTACAATAATTAGTTCTATTGATTATATGTATAACCAATTTGATTAGGCTTTAGCTGTGAGTAGTTAAGGATTTTAGTCAAACGATTATTGGTGAACAGTAGTTACCAGGTCTCAAAGATAGAATTCTTTCGTTTTGAGGGTTTAGGACCAATGTTACCACTGACGACGTTGGAACGATCCCGTCTACCACTAATTTGAGGAGAAATGCGCGATCACTGGGAACTATTCTTATCGATCAATTTGACGTCTTTTTTACCTGCAATGGAATGTCCTTTATTATCAAAAGATTCGTCATCAGCAGACTCATCTTCTTGAGGATCTATAACTCAAGTATCTAATTCTTCATCTGATGCTTCTTATCTATATATTTTTGTTTTCTTTATGCATGCTAACATCGTCATCTAAATCCCTTTTTGACATGTTTTTGCTGCTTACTAAGCAGTAATCCTTCTTTCTTTCTGTATTTTAAATGTGATGAAGAACTATTTAAAAAAGCAGAATTTGTGTACAATAAGGTTTGCTGAGTAAAATTTTTGTTATTGTAATTGATATAATCAATTGCGTAAAACAAATTATAATACATCATTCTAGACAAATTCACTAGAACCTTTAGTCATCAGAGTTCTAACCACTTAGCTATTACAAGAAATATGAAAGGTGATTTTATAATCACACGTTAGCCTGCCTCGGATTAAACGATGACTGTATTTTAATTTGAATAATTGAATCTATCGAACTATTAAAACTATGACTTTTGTTTTATATTACATTTTACTTCGCATAACCATTGTTTATAATCTATGTTGTGTTTATGTTTGTAATACATTATTAAATATCTAGTGTTCGCTATTGGCATTTATTGTTTAATTTTTACATGCTCATACTTACTTTATGTGTGTTCCTTTTTAATATGTATAAGTATAAGAAGGATTTATATTTATTTCAATGCGTGTTTCTTGATCAATTGTAAATTAATTACAAATAACATGCATTTACCTGTAAATTAAATCTATCTACTAATAGACAACAAAAAACTAACACACGAAATTATATTTAAATTTTACGAAATAGAAGTTACTAATTATTTCTTCATCTTTTAGTGGCTAAAATAATTAATCTCGCATACGATATTGAATTTACTTTTTTTGCTTGCACACTTTTCCATCTAAATTGAGCATTTTCTATTACGCGTACTAAATTGAATATTTGTGCGATTTATATAAATAAAATAAAATTACTTTTTACAAATTTGAAATTGATAATCAACAAATATTAAAATACTGTTTGTAAAAATGGTATGCCTTAAACCTAAATACATTTTCAAAACTATATTATCTACTAAAAAGTTTTAGAGTGGGTTCTGTACAAACTGTATCCAATTTTAAACTTTTTAGACATTTGCAGAGTTCAATAACACTAATATTTTGAAATTGTTTCTGTTAAGAATGAACGCAAACGCCTCCAAGAACATGTGAAACAGTCCAATAAAAAGATCATTGACCTTGAGGTGGCATTATTGAACGAGCAATCGACAGTGGCGGATGTCAAAGAAGAATTAGAAGGTGTAGGCATTATTATGTCCAATAAGGAGAAATCGGTACCTAAGTTATTATTTCGTTTTGTTTGATTAGTATTGTAGAATAATACGTTAAAGTCACGTTTATGTATTAATACAATATTTACCCTATCCATAGTTTTTGCCATATCCACATCCCGGGGGGAAATCACATTAGGCCTCTCTATAAGTTTTAAATTCCCAATAGAGTAGAGTTTTTGAAACTGCATTTGTACTTTAAATGTTTCTAACATATTCCATTTAAAAAATAATGAAAAATATTTAAAAATCAAATACTGATAAATCAAAACCAAATTTTTATTTTTTAAGAATTATTTCCTTTTTTTCTGCAAGAAGACTTATTTTTATTGCATTTTGTGAATTATTATATGAAATTAATCAGAACAAGGTCGATTTTTATAGCGAAATACGTATTTTTCATATAAAATGTATGTTTTGATCATTTATTTACTAAGAGTGAATGTTATAGAGTGTTGTTGCATTACCACACTTTGGGAAACACAAAAGTAAATGGAGCGCTAAAAATTGTAAAATCATATTTTGGGCAACTTTATGGAAACTTATATCGCTCCATTTGTTTATTTAAAATGTACAGCAAAAATTCAGGAGGAGAGCCATTAATCAAATTTGAAGAAAAACTATTTAAAAAGTGAAATATTCCGAAAATATATACAAATTATCTTTGCAAATTATTTATACCTAAACCTGTTTTATTTCATGAACTGTTTAAATGGTCTTCAATTTTAAAACATTTCATAAAAGCTTTCAAGTAATTAAAAAGTTTAATATATCACGGAGAATTATCATTAAAACTGTGAACTCGGTTTAATTACAATACTGTATGATATTTACTTTCGATGAAATCCTTTCCCATATATCTTTTATATACTCAACGTTGTATATGGTCGATTTCTTTTTTTTCAAAATTGGTGCTTTTAGTAATCCATTGATAAAAAATTAACCAATAAGTTTTAGTTATAAAACCAAGGTTTAATATTATTTATAATGGAGAAAAAACTCAATAAATAAATTATTGTCACAGAGCTGCAATATATATACATATATGTATATGTATTAATAAGCTGTAAAATAATAAATACTACCCATGTACATATATAGTTAGCTAAATTAACGGACTTTTGGTTTCAAAAATATTTTTCAACATTTGTTTCAGCAAAAGAGACGACTTCAGTTGAATTCGCAAATCCTTACTGATCTTGAAACAAAGGTTGTCAAATTGGAATCCACCATTGAAGATCTTAAGCTTGAGTTGGATACGAAGAACGCTTTCATCAATTCATTCGATAAGCAAGTGGGAATAGAAATCTTACTTATTTTTAAGTTTCTAAAATATAAATCGATAGTTCATTTTTAAAGCTATGACTAATTTTATTTTGTCTGTTTTACAGTAAAACAAAAAAACTAAATTAGTCCCTGTAAAAATATTGCCAATCTAAATACAGTCACGTTTACAGTTAAAACAAGTTTATTCTTTAAAAATCGATTAGCTGAACTCGTAAACATTTCTTATTTAAAAGTATTTGAAATTATAAACTTTTGAAGCAATACAAAATTGTTTGAATGACAGATAATGAAAATATACAAATGAGTATATTTCATATATTTCAAAAATGTTATTTACAACGCCTGACAAAATAAATTGATTTTTTAATAGCTCGATGTGATTTTTTTATCTGAACTTTTATCCTAAACATGGTTATGCATTTTAATATAAAATCTATGTTAGTGGGAGCTTTTTAAACATAATAAAATAGGAGACATTATGTCATTCTTCATCTAAAGAGTGAAAGTATTTTGAAAAGTCGGTTTTGAAACTTGTAACTTCAGTGCTATAACTCAACTTTTGGATGCATTTAGAGAATAATACGAGGCTGTATCTCAACAGGTAATTTACAGTTGGTAAAGTCGATGCACGTGAATGTGTCAGCTATCATCAGTGTATGATGGTGCGGTAAAATATTGACTTATGGGAAAATGTTTGACAATTTTAATTCTAATCGATAGTTTTATTTCATTGTTGATCTTAAGATGTTGTAAATATACGTATACATATTAAGTAGATCTATTTATTTGATTAATTGACAAATAAACAAATTTTCGTATGATCAATTTTGATTTACATATATACATTTTGGAATAAAGTTATTATGGAGGCATTGCTTTTCAAAAGAGTTACCGTATAGATTAGCATGTAGGTGTATGATAATTACGATATCTTAAATATTTTTAGAGGAAAATTTGGAACAAATTTAGAGTGATTTATTTTTTTCATTGGTAGCGGCTATAGCATTTGACCATTTTTTGACTGACATATTTAACATTATTTACGTATACACAATAACTATATGCAATAAAACTGACGACTTATATTGTAATTATATCAAAATAATTGTTTATTGTTAAGGTATAAATTATTTCAGCCAAAGCTATTATAGTTACTTGTAATTTTGAGTGACACAATGCTTTCTTAACTGATCAATTGTTTAACTAAATTGTTACATTTTAAAATATGTACTTAATGGCACATGATATCATAGTAGCAACTGATAGTGTACAAAAGATGTGTTCTCATTTCTTAAAATAACTATTTCATACAAAAAGTGTGTTTTGATAAAATTATGTTGTATGATGAATTAATTCTTACACTACTTAAAGTGATTTTGAGTACTATAAAAACTAAAGTAGTATTATATGTAAAATGCATCCAATTTTGCCGCAGAAATTAACACTGCACCAACTAGAACAGCGGATAGATATGTTGACGAAAGCGATAGACGAGAGGGATATGGTGATTTGTGATCTCCAGCAGGGGATCTTGTCCTACCAGAACACCTCAAAGAGCAACTACGAACGCGGTAGCGGTCCTCCTGAATTCACTTCGCCTCCGAGTATGAGAGGAAGTGGTTTTGTAACGTACGCGACAAACCCAAGCTTCTCTGAAGACTTGACGCAATTTACTCCATCTACAGGAGGCGAATTATCGACTTCGCAACCCATGCGCGGCCCTCAAACGAGTCCTGTAGTGAATATCTACGGTCGATCAATACCTACGAGGTCGAGCAATGGCGGTGGCCGACGAATCACAGCCGCTCTTGAAAGACGGAAAGGGGGACGTGTGGCACGTCACATAACGCACGCAGGTAGCAGCAAACACGTTGGCCCGCCTCCCCCCGGGAGTAAACGGGTTGTATCGATTTTTGAAAGCGACAAACTCAAGAGAAAACAGCAACTGATGCAACGATCGCGGGGTGACTCTTTGAATAATGTCACGCCAAATTCCTACCGGAATGTTATTGCCACGAGACCGCCTTACCCCGGTTTTAGCCTAAATAACGCCTTCAATTACTGGCCAGTAGTTGAGTATGACGAGTAAAACTTTTGCGGTTATTTGTTACATTGTCCCATAAAATGTGTATTTTATACTCTGAAAATACTGCTTGATAACTTCCGAGAGTAAACATTAAATGAATTTCTGCTGCATTTTATTTCAACAAATACAACTAATATTATCATTAAATTTTGATAAATGTACTATATATTTATCTAACAAATTTTTGGTATTAATTGGAAATATTTTTAAAGCTAAGAGAAGAGATTTCCAGAAATGTGTTTACAAATGAAATATACTTTACATAAACGGAATGTACTTCAATTTTATTGAAATTAATATATTTTCGATTTTATTTATTTAAACGTAGCGTATATTTATTTTTATAATATTTACTGTACATATATTACTTATACTTTGTAAAAATATATACATATTATATATTTTTTATTCTAAGCTACTACATGAAAATATACCTATCCATATATATATATAAATATATATTATTAATATATTGACAACTATTCTAATCATTATTACTATTATTGTTCTGTCCAATAAAATATGATGTGTAAAATAGCTCCGAATTTATAATTTTTTGCAACAAACTACGACAAGTAAAATACTAAAATATGCAAAAAGGGGTCGTTTTTAATTTATTAAAATGAAGGCACTTTTAGAATTTATAGATTCATTAAGTTATATATTGTTATCTGAAATTATTTGCGTTACAGTAAAAACATGTATGGAAATTTCTATAAATAATGTATCCACCGAAAAATGTAGATAAATAGAAGCTAACATAGTTAACATAATTCATTTATTATATTACATTTTAAAAACAATTTGCAAAAACTGTATAGAAAACAATATATTATATTATGTCAATTTCAACAACATAGATTTGAAAATAGTAGATGGTAAAACATGATAAGCATAAAACACAAAACACAAAACAATCATTGAAAAGCATATTAATAGTTATAACACAAATATAAAATTTAAACCTGCATATGAATGAATTGAATTTCTTCTTATGGATGTCCACATGTATACTTCGAAGCATATGGCTGTATAAGGCAGATCATAACCCCACAACAATCTTGATTGTCAGAGCACTTAAGACCCCAACCTAGACATGACTGTGGTTGGAAATCATCTGTGGAAAAGAGAAAAATAAATTTCGAATAAAATATCGTTTTCAGTTGTCTGTGGAGCATAAAATATATTGTATTAATTAATATATTCTACTGCTTGAAGTACAAATTGTGGCGAAATATTATACAGAAATGAGTATATTGTTGATAACAGAATAGTATGATATATAAATCAAACGACACTTTATATAATAGTACTTTCCATTTCACTGATGACATTTTTTCAGTGTTTCTACTTACTCTGACAGATATATATACTTACTCTGAATTAGTACCTATACTCAATAAATGAAGCGAAACTATAAATCAATGCACGTGGAATAATAATATAACTAACCTTTCTCGTAATTAAACGAATAGCTCGAAGTTATTGGTAAATTGTGAGAAATGTATAAAATCATTAGAAATATACTGACAGACATTATATGTAAATATAAAATATTTTTCTTTTCAAATGTGTTTTCTTAATAAATATTTCAATTGTGACGAATAAATACATCGATTATTATTACTAAATTTTGATAAAATCAATGTAATATTTTTCTATTATACTTACGTGTTGGGTTTTTAAAATTCTATTGATTATTGATTATGATTATTATGATTATTGAGGAAATTGCAGTTTTAACCATAGATTGCAGTTATCGTTATTTAAGTTTAACTATTTCTATGGTTTTAAAGAACTTATTTATTCGATTTATTTCAATTACTGTAATAAATTTTGCAAACATAGACGCAATCCAATACATTTAGCAAAATTGTCGCATATAATTTAGCATATATAAAAAGCAAAGAACTTTTATTTATTCTATGGTATTTAAAATAGATATTTGTTTTAACTTTATAAAACAATAAAATGCTATCCGAAAAAATGGCGCAACAATTTAAAGAATTAATATTGTGGTAAAAATATAGGTCCTTTCTAGTTTTTAATTACTACTTTTGAGAAAGACTAGCACAAATATTATATCAATATAGTTTTAAATTATTCTTTGTATAATAATACATAAATGAGTTAGCATATATATTAATACCTACACAATTTTTCAAAGATCTATGTTGACCACAATAGCAAAATATTCACAACATTATTAAAGAATAATTTTGAACTATGCATTTTATAATACATATATTGATAAATTTCAATGGTATTTAGCATAGATCAATTAAACATGCTCATTATCGATTCTTTAAGTAGTTTAATCATAGATATAGATTAGCTATAATATTTATTTATTTAAAGTATATTTATATTTATGAGCATAGAATAAAGAATTATATTATGTATAATTACTCTATGTCCGTGAGTTTAATACTTTACTATTCAACTGTAATTTAATAGATCAAAATTATTTTACCCAAATTTATTACCAAACAACACATTTACGATTTAAATATGTTTATATATAAATACTTTATGAAACTTCATTTTGTGTTTAATAATTACAAAATTATTTCTAGAAGCTACTTCGCGATATCTTAATAATTGTTTTATTGTACCTGAGCACTAAGACTGAATGTCAACAATAAATAGAATTGAAATATAAACACTATCAGTATAGTTTCAAGAGTACATTCAATATCATAAACCAAATATTATAGGAGAATAAGCGGAGTCAACAATATCGCTAAAATTAACATCTCTTTTGCAACAACATCAAAAACAAAAATATCCCAATTAAAATATACAGAGCATGTTATAATCTTACACAAATCAAGCAGAAGAAATTATTAAAATGAATTACATCATATTATCATCAAATTCCTTAGCAAAGGAAACATGTTCTTCCAGAAAGAATTAAAATAAAGTTTTCGTAGGCGTGCTTTACCCAAAAAAAGATGACTATCACGTTTTTAACAACATTTGAAGAAATTTCAAAGTAGAATTTGATTTCTAATTGCAATAGTTTTTTTTAACTTTTCAATAACTTAAGATATTTTTAACAGGTATATTTAGCTACATTAATAACTTTTTCTTTTAAGATTTTGGAAATTATGTTTTTAGCTTCAATTACTTTCCTGTCAAAATTTAGGTAATTAAGTTTACTTACTATATTATGTTGACTTACATATTAACCCCCTATTATGTTTATTTTTTTTTCTTTGATTGCTATAAATATAGGTTTGTATCTATATTTAAGATTGATACTTTATTAGCACTGAAAAATCCTATCTTAATCAGAATATACCCGGCTTTATGAAAATCCTGGTCAGTTAGATTTTGATTGTGTAAATTATAAATAGTATCTCGGTAACCAACTACGAAATTATAAAATGAATTTTTTTATATTAGAAGCCTATTAAAATATGCAAATTGAATTATAATCAGTGACAGTTATTTATGCATTTTTACAGTGGTCAAATTATTAACATTAGGTATATATAGCATACCATTTCATTCCAATAAGAATTTATTTGTAACAATTTAATGTTCCTCAAATTATTTCAACAATAAAAAAACACGACTAAGTTTTCATGATAGAAGATTTTCCTTCAAAAATATAAAACATGCGCGTGGAGTGAAGGGAATTGTATTCTGATATAGACCTGGCAATACAAATATCAAACACCATTAAAAGTGAATCACTTATTAATTTTTGAATATCGGAATACCTTAGCGGCAGTTCAATTATTTCAGAATCGAAATTATAGATCAAATGCATTCGCAGGATAAATAAGTAGATTCATGCTAACCCGATCATTTATTAACGAATTTAAACTAACGAATTAATTCCAGAATAAAATAAAAATATGAGCGTTTTCCGAAATGGAGCGCTTTTTAAGTAGCCAGGTTTATATTTGAAATTTTTGGAATGAACGATTTTTTGTCACTCTTTAATTTACAGTGTGACATCAAAATGAAAGATGAAAATTCAATGTAGCCCAAATATTTTAAATGAATCGGTAAATACATGACAGAAACGAAGAAAGTAAATATTATTCATGTAAATAACTTTTTTTAAATTAAACTAACAATTTTATTGATATATAAAATCAAATGTATTTGTATACTTGATTTGAACACGGGTAGAGGCGTATTGTAAATCAAATAGGTGCGTGACCTAATTTTTATGGTTACGTCGAATGATTCCGACTTTTTGAATCCTAAATAGCGATATTTTAATCGTTAACATTTCCAATTTTGGTAAACGCTCTATGAATCGCCTTTTATATTTTTATTGGTTACATTTTAATAATTTATGAAAAAATGGCAAATAATATAATATTCATTCTTAATTTGTAAATGTTAAAAAGTATAATGGTGTTGTTTTGTTTTTGTTTTTGCTCAACTTGAGCCTTCAGCCTTTTTTCTGAAGTATTTCCACATTTTAGCCACTTTTTGGGGAATTCTGCACATGTCGGCAAGGTTGGTAATGCCTTCCTCGATTCTCGTCCTGAGAATGCCGCATCTGAGGATGATATGTTTGTTGGTTTCCTCTTCTTCTTCACACAGTCTGCACATCCCGTCCTCTGTTTTCCATATTCTTGTCTGGTAGCTTTTGAGTTCCAGGCAGTGTCCCATTCTGAACCGTCTGTAGTCTCTGCGCTCGTCTTCGTGTATGAGGTTGTCTTTGTCTGTTTTCACTCCTCCTTGTCCATAGGTCCACGACACCTCTCGTGTTCGAAGGTTTTTCTTTTGTTCATGCTCTTAATTCTGGCTTTGGCAACTTCAAACAGCTAGCCGACTCCCTCCTGTGGTTGTTTGCTCGCCTCTCCTGCCTCTCTGTCGGCTTCCTCATTGCCCCATAGCCCGCAATGGCTTGGTACCCACGTGAAGACTAATTGTCTGTCTGGTACTGTTGTGACTTTCTCTATACCTGTGTGGACTGTTGCAAGTAGGTTGTTCTTTGTTTTGTAGTATAAAATGGCTTAGGATACTTGACTTACTGTCGATCACTATACGGGTTTCTTCCATCTCTCGGTTTGGTTAAGCCATTTTATCGCGCTATTGATGGTTACCATCTCCGTTTGGTATTATGAGGAGTAGCGGCCTGCTGGTACTCTTAGCTTGTGGATTGCTTCCTCGGCTTGTGTTCTTGGGTTGGTTATCACGATGCCCGCTCCCCCGTCCTTTCTGCCTTCTACTGCTGACCCGTGTGTGTATATTACCCAGTCGTACTCTGTGTTGTTTTCCATCTTATCTTGCGCCAACGAGAGGTTCTTCTGTGTGTCCTCTGATTGTGTATCTTCTGTCTCGAATATTACGTTCCCTCTTTGGGTCCAGGGCTTGTTAAGTTTAGGGAACTCCCATGTACTTTCCTGGCCAGTGGGTGTCATTATATTTTTCCAGTGTTTCGATGCTTTGTTCCTCCACTCT
>JAYRBW010101037.1:0-19516 GCA_036023295.1 Invenusta paracnida
ATTGTTTAAGTCAAGTCTATGTCAGCCAAATCGTTTATTTTTAATAACAGAGTAACTTTATTATTATTAAGTTTATCTTAAGTTTATTATGTGTTTTTCTATACATTTACATGTAGAAAAATGTGGGTACGACTTGTCCCAGGTACGACCTGGGCTGTTACCTTTTGTGTCATCAAAATATTTTGGTTAGTTTGCATTCTAAAATGTTTTTAAATCTCATTTTATCAAAAGGTAAATCACTGAAAATATAGTCGTTTGTAGAGTTCAACTTGCTGATTAATATTTTGGTAGTTCGCCCTTCAATTAATTTCAATAAAATAATTCTGGCTAGTTCGCATTTTACAGATAGCCATGCAACACAAATCACAAAAAAATAAAATAATAGTAGCTCAAGGAATAGCATTATATATGAAATAATAATCTAAAAATATTTTAAAAATATATTAAATGCGTACAATTTCCACCCAAATAAATATATTTGTCATATTTATAAACTTTAAAGGTGAACAAATTAATATGTATTACTAATATTAAATGCAAAGACTAGTCAGTATGAATCCCGTAATATTGACATAAAATATTGGATAATTTAATTTTGCGCTTAATTTGTTTTCCTTGATATATAACAAGAAAGTAGTATTTTTCAAATGTTACTACAATTATTCTAGACGTTAAGGGAAACCGAATAAAGTGAGAATGTATATATTTGTAATTTTAAATATTTTTTAATTAACTTTTGATATTACATTCACAGGTATAATAATTAAATTGTCTTGTTAGCGATCATCATAAAAATAAAGGTAAACTTTATTATGAACGTATTATTTGTTATGTATATAAAATTTAGTTTAAATGAAAATTATTTTTCCATAAATGACCCGAAACAAAAACATAAATAATAACAGTTAAAATGTTTTTATTGAAAGCTTCTAAGATTAAGAATGTTAGATTGCTTCGATCTTTTAGACTATCGTTGGGAAAAAAATTTAAATTTTATGGAATATTTTAATAAATAGATTAGAAAATATTTAATGTTATTGGTAATCTCGAATTGGTTTGATTTACCAATATCATATACATTTGTTATATTTATATGTAATGATTATTAAATATTCATAATATATTAAACAGATTTAAATCTATGTAAAAATAGAATATGAACTCTGGTTGTCAATTCTACCGGTAACCGCCAAAGGAAATATGCAGAAATCTTAAGTATACTTTTTTTAGCTTACACCCTTCCGTTAATTCAGCAGAAAAACAACATTTTCTCGAGATATGCTGAAAGATATAAAATTTGACTTAAATAAAATTGTATTGAAGTACTGTACATATATAAAATATCATTTTTAAATGCTTTGCGCTATATATCCAAAATGTTATAACTTAATTTCTGTTTTGTTTATGGCAAAATTAATTTTTGTAATATGTACATATATTTTTCAATAAATTCAGTTGAATATTTAATTGGAAGCATTATAACATTTCACGTATTATTTAAATGCATATATTCACGCATATACATCGTAGAGTATACTTTTGTAACTTCTAAGTAATAATAATAATTTTTATACGAAAGTTATTCTCTTTATAATTATTTATTAAAGATAAGTTATTATAAGATAATCATACGTTTTGCTTAAGGAAAGCGGTGTAAATAATTTTCGACTTTTTATTTTAAATATGTTTATCATCACATTAAAGTACAACGTTCAATTGTTTAAGTAAAAGATCCCGGTTAAGTTGTTGAATATGTGAATTTTTAATATAGTTTAATTTTCAGTTTGCTGTGTGTGAATGGTTAAAATGCTGGTGCCATCGAAGAAGAAGAAGAAGAAGAAGAATGATAAAAAATGCTATTTTTCGTTTTTCATGTGTTTCTTTTTGAGTGTTTCATTTGAAATTAATAACCCATATATATGCTTTAAATGGGCCACTAATTAATAGATATCGAGGACTACTAGAATATACTTCTCGTAGTCCTCGATAGATATACAAATGGGAATTTTAAATTTTAATTTAAACCGACATTTTTTGGTTTTATAAGGAAACCTTAAAGCTCTTATTAATCAAGAGTAAGACTTTCTCATGGATTCCTTAACGACTAAGGAGTGCTTAGAAATTTATATTTCAATTAGAACATCTATATTTTCATGCAAATAAAATAATTATATTTTAGACGATTCGGGTTTTCCCAAAAATTCTAGTAATATTTATGCCTATTTTAAAAAATATTTTTGAAATAAATTTTCCACTTCCTTATATTTTTGATTTTTTTTACTTCTTTCACGTATGTTAATCATGTTATAAATGTTTTGTATGTTTATTATATCTCAAAATTTACTTGTTTTGTAATTTAACTTTATCATTAGAAGAAAATGAATAAAAGGTATATTCTTTTAAAGTTCATTATACTTCAAAAATATTTCTGCGTAATGTATCAATCTCAAATTGTACATAATTTTATATACATAATATAGAATTAGTGGTTTAAAATCACCAACATGTTTTTTAGTTTGTCCTGTTACAAAATAATTATACATTGTTTCAAATTATTTGACCCTATAAATTGTATGTTTCTAACGATAATACCAGATTCAAAGTAATTAACAGATGTTTAACTTGTTTAAACCTATAATTTATAGGTATTTTGGCATTAGGTGTAGAAATGTGGCTTTCAACATTTATTTTGCACAACATTTTGTGGTATACTTTATATTACTATGTAGCATAAGAGGGGTGTGGGCTGTTGAAAATCGATTAAGGTAAAAATTGCGCCACCGAGCTATTCCCGTACTGTTAGTAATATAAGTACTTAAGTCAGTGTATGAAAATGTCAGTTTTGAAATTTCCCTTTTATAATTACTAATGTTTATTCTAGGTATACATAAATCATTATTCTCAATATAAAGCTGCTGCCATAAGTCATAGTTCTGAATTTCAAAATACCGTCAAAGAAATTGGAGTGAATTTGTTGATGAGATGGTATTGTTACCAAAACATAATAGTATTTGGCATTTATTTCCTGAGATATCAATGTTATATATTAAACATTTCATTTTGGTATATATAATACATTTCAAATTTTACGTTATATGGTGACACCTAGTATATAATACATATTATATGTACCTATATGTCATTCGTTGTTCCATTTTAATTAATGTAATTTTTTCATAGATTATGCTCGATGAAATATATAAGGTGGTTTGTATTATTTTCTAGAATTTCATGAACTTTGATGTCTAATTTAGGCATTTAGATTATATTTATGGATTAATAAAGGTTACTGTATTCTATATGCGCATAAGTTTCTTATATGTATATACATATATATATATATATATAGGTAGAACGACAATTTAATCTGTCGGATTTTGATACTAGAATTATGTATTGCATAAATAATAAGATGAAAATATGCGATTGTAGAAATAATTATATAAATATGTAGTATAAAACTGTAGTTCGATTATTTGTACAATGAACAACGAACATTTATTCGCAGGTGTTTATTACAGTAGACGATACAGCCAATAAAATAGAAAAATATCTCTGACAAAAAAAGGTAAAAAATGGAAATAAAACAGGTCAACATGTCATATGCGGATGGTCCTTGGGATCTACTTCGTGATTGTGAAGCGGCGAAAACCAACGAGACTTCGGATGCTTACTGTACAATATCAACAATTCTCGGTATCCTCTCCGCTTATATATTCCCCATTATTGCCACTTTTGGTGTTCTGGCAAACCTCCACATTCCAATTGTCTTCCAAGTGCTTGTGCGCAAAAAGACCCGAATGGGAATTTATCTCTCCGCACTGGCGATTGCCGACTGCCTCAATCTCATAGCAATCGGTTGGCTGTGGATGTTTTCCGCCAAAGGACTTCCCTATGCAACTACTGGTCGAGTTTACTTCTTCACCTATAGTTCCAGCGGGAGGGCTTGTACGGCCCATCGGTACATTAATGCTGTCACAAGTATGCTGTCAACAACTCTCTTTATGGTGGCATGTATTGATCGTTGTTTGTCCCTCTACATGCCGAATCGGAGTATCAAATTGGGGTTCAAATCGGCTTGGATTATCGTTGCCTGCACTGTAGTCGCCTGTCTCTTGTTTCCAGTCCCCTTGTTGGCTGTGGTGACGCTCGTCAAAAAAACGCAAGGAAAAATACTCTGCGGTTCAACTATTGATAGTCTTTTTCTGGAAATATATAAACTTCTGTTCTTTAATGTTGGTATATTTCAGACTGTTGTGATTGTTTGCTGTAACGTAGCATTGGTAGCAAAGTTTAAACAGATTATAAATTTGAGCAAAAGAAGAAGCATGTCGTCCTTTACCCGAAGCGAAAAATCAGTGTCTACATTAATTCTTATTTTGTCAGTATTCTTTCTACTTATTTCGCTTCCAATGGCGGCATTTTACACGTCTTCGTTTATCTCTCGTCAGTTAGAATGGAACGAAGTAAAATTGAGATACTTCTGGAACTTAGGCGATATTATGTGGCATTTTTATTTATTTCAGGAGAGTCTCAACTGGTTAATTTATTTTTGGCGAATACCCGATTTTCGATCTAATGCAATTCCATGCTTGTTTCAAAAAGTTATACAGAAAAAGAACCACAACAGTCTGCAAGATATTGATACTACTCAGCATATTGAGTAAGTATATATATATGTATATAGCTTTGAATAATATTATATTAAAAAGTTTTATATATCTTAATAAACATTCTTGTATAAAGATTAAATGTAATTAGTTTAAACCAAAGTATATCTTTATTAAATATTGAAACAACCAAGAAAACCATAGAGTTGTAAGAAATGAACGAGGAAGGTTAAATATTTTATAAATAGACCCCATGAATATATTACCTAGTTATCTTTATTTGTGGAATTAGAGTAAGGTAAACATTTTTTGTAAAGTGACATAACGTTCTTAAACAAAGCGTCTGAGAAATATATTAACAGAATAATTAATTCAGCGTATACTAGCCTAAATATTAAAGTATAGTAGACATAATCGTATTCTACCAAAATTTATGAAAAGTCAATATAGAGACGAATATTATGCTCTTTCGTTTCTCGATTTAAAAAAAAAACCCAGAATTTCCGGAGAATGTGGAATTTCTTTTCCGGTATGGATAGACTTAAAACTTAAAAACTTTAATGTGAACATTTATATATGTATACATTTTATAATGTATAAATTATAACATAATTATAAATATACAATTTACTTATATAATAATGGAAATTCAAATGATAAGAATTAAATTGAACAACTAAAACTTGAGAAATAAAATGCAAGTAAAACATATAAGTATGCTGTGACACATACGACTTGCTTCTATTTAAAATATAATATAAAATTCAAATGCAAGTATACAGGATTGAAACAAATATGATATTTGAATTTAATATAAATAATTCATTTGTAATATATAAAGATATTATATGTCCGATAATTATTTTTTTATGATATGGTTTTGATTTGATCTTAAAATAGATTTTAGACTTACTAAAATTAATATATAAACGTTGTCAATGTGTCAAATACGTACTTGTAGCTGTGTATTATACTTGTAATTAAAATAACCAATTTAATATATATACATATAAGCATTTTATGTCGTAAATTATCTTAGTTTTATAAAATATATATTTCAGGTTTCTTTATCGATAGTGCCTTTAAACAGGATATTTTTGATATGTAAATACATACATTAATTGTACACAAAACTATTTGTATGTAACATTAAAAAATATAAGAACAATTATATGATTTTCGTGTTATACGTAGAAACATTTAAAGATTTTTTTATAACGAAAAACAAAAATAGTGTTTCTTTTAAGTAATTAAAGTTTGCGGGAGTTAAAGAACAATTCTTATCCAAAATGAAATGTAAACGTTCTTAGTTTACTTATTAACTGTTGAGTTTTTTTATACTTGACTAATAATTACACTACATATAATATTTTTTTGTGTAATAAATTTCTGATTTAATAACATTTCTTCACAAACTTTTCGTGGAATTGTGTTAAAATGAATAATATTTCCTAGTTACACTATTTCAATGTTAATGTATTTATATACCTACACTTTAAATTAATTATGTTTAAAGATAGCCCTTTAAGTTATATGGTAGGTAAATGTTTATTACATAATTTTTAATTTTCAGAAAAAACATGGCTTGACTAAAACTTACAAATTGGTTGAAAAGAATTCATATGCGTTCACTAGACTCAATTAAAGTAACAAACAATTATTAGAATACAAAATAGAATCACAAAAATATAAAATGTGAACAAATAACAAAAACTATTCTATAAAATACAAATGTTGACAAGTTAATCTTCTTGTCAAAATGTATAGTTTGACATATAATAATTTATTACGCAGAATTTAATATTTACATCACATAAAATGATCCATTGTTTCAATTAAATTTATGTAAAGTGTATTACTCCCTTTTCCCATAGGGTAGAATTATAATTAAAACACATTATATGGGGTGTCAACTTCAATAGGGCTAAACTTACAAAATGCCTTTAATATTATATTGAAGTCCCATATGCAACATTACTTTAGTTATTATGTCCGATCGTTAAAACACACTGCCAGAGATCTATAGACACCATAGACTTTAAATAGAACAAGTGATTCATTTAAAGTCTATGATAGACACACAATCTGTTTAAATCATATGAATACATATATATTCCTTGTTTGAAACAAAAGGTGATTTATATATTTTGTTTTAGTAATTTTCAGCACACACAAGAGTTTAGTTTTAAATTTTATAATATATAGGAGAGGAGACATTGGATAATATTGAAAAAATCACACTTATAGAGTGTCTCATAAATTTATATATTATTGGTATCGTATATATATGTATGTGTCTTATATTTAAGATGGTATTAGCTATATCATATTGTATATCAAGGTACTATTATTTAGCTATATATTTATATTTTTGACATTTCAGGCAGACCACAGCGGAGAGAACTACGTGCTAAAATGAACCATCTGGAATCAAAAGATTATGTGTTCACTTTTTTTACGTATAATACGATATCAAAATCATTCTACATATTTTGTAATATGTAAAACTTTTTATCATAAGTATACAGATCATTATTTCTATGGATATAATGTATGTATATATAATATGAATAGATATAAGCAATACAATATTGTTCAGTTTTAATACCTATACGTTAAATAGATAGAACTTTATACACACACCCATACACACATATTTATTTTGGGACAATATTTAAATATGTATTTATAATATGGAATCATAATTTGTACTTATGTTGTATCAAAAATATCTACTGACGGATTCATATGAAATAATGAATTTCAAAACAATAAATAATTATACGAATCCGAACCATGTGATGTAAAATAAGCAATAATGATATTTTCAATTTAGAATGAAGACGTGACACCGTATGCCTCATAAAGTTACGTAAGATCAAAGGCAGAAATAATTGCGTAGCAGCATTTACAATTTATAAGTCACATAAGTGGCAGATAGTGCACATAATGTATAACAAAATCATAAATTAACAGTGGAGCTTATTTCAGGAAGGCAAAATATGAAGAAAAATTCAATGAATTCATGATATAAATATAATTTATTTAAACAATATTCTTTCTATAATTGGAAATCACTTCAAAAGAGAAATATTTATCACAAATTTATATTGCTTCAATTACATATTAAAATTATATTCTAAAGGGAAAAAAGTACTTTATTCTAATTATTCTAATATTAGTTTAACATATATAGGTAGTTTACTTAATCTTATTGTTTGATTAGTATTTGGTATTAATTTATTTTATTTTCGGATTACGCCCATGTATTTTTTAAAAAACTAGTTGAAACATATATACTTGATTTACTTATAAAAGTTGTTTGAGCTTTAAGTAGAATTTATCAAAATAGTAGGTTACTTTCGTAGGATTAGATGAAAAAATTTCTGAATCATGAAATATTGACTGAATATTGGTAGCTATAAAATTGACTAATATTTTATACACAAGCAGTCAGACGTACTTAATTAAGCGTTACACGTAATTATTTACGTCATTTAATGATATTAATTCTATGTTATATTAAGCATGCAGATATAATTGGAATTCTTCATATAATTATTAATTATTTAATTTTGCATTATCTGGTTCATCTAATCATTACGTATATGTCTTTAACTTAATCCGATTATTGTTTGTAATTCGTACTTAATGAATTACATCACCGATTCTCTCAATCATTGTATATTGTTGTCTTCGATTGTGAAAACCTAAATAGCTTTGGTCATATACCTATCAATTTCAAATCATTATTATACGATTTTTTCGGAGTTTCATAAAAGAGTTTTTTAATTATGTGCCACTGGTATATTATTTAGGAAATATGATTAATTATGAATATAATAAAATACTTATTTAAAAATATTTATTTCAATTTTCTATCTCCAGATATGTGTAAATAAGATATATATTAATTACTCAATTATTACTTATAAAATTATTATAAAATAGGGCAGAGTACCTACTTGTTAGTACACATTTGATTTTAGAAATTAGTTTTATTAATGTATTTCTGTTAAATATATGCGTTATATTAATGCGTTTTTAAAAGGAATTTCAATAAATAGTATGTAATTGTATAAATATATAAAGTAACAATATATTTTTATTCATTTAATTTTGACGACAAGTTCCCTTAAAATATATTTATTAATACTATCTCAAATAATTATTCCAAATATAAAGATAGACGTCATTGTTTGATGTATAAAAAATAAATTATGTACGTTTTAATAAATGACGTAAATCTATAACATACGCAAATAAATGAAAAATATGAATATGAGATTCTATAATCACACAGAATAACAACGACATTCGTAAAGCATATACAGTGGTATGACGAAAGCAAACATGACATTGTTTATTTTAAACTTCATTACAGATATCAGTACCTTTACGGGGTATTTGAAACAGAGTGACAGGAATGCGCAATCGACTTTTAAAACTGAAAAAAATCCAATCAATAATTGAAATAGTTAAATACTTACAAGTATAAAGATCAAATTTCTACCTGTTTTTAAGGCTACATTATAGTTGAGTAAAATAATAGAATTATATAAAATTTACACTTAAAAGTTATTTAAAAGCTCTGTAAAGAGTACGTTTTAAACCAAAAATTGAAAACAACCAATAACTAGATTTATTAATCAAGACTATATATATACATAATAATGTGTATATACACATGTTCCTACATATGTATAATTATATCGTAAGTTAATTATACATTACACATAGAGACTATAACGGAGACAGCTTTAGACGTTCCTTACGTTAAATTTTTTATTCAATTGAAATAATTAATGTAAACGAATATTGTCTAATAATCTAATATTATATTATGTTATATTATGTTATATTTTTCATTATATATATTACCTATATTTATAATTATTAATTTTAATTAAATAGTTTTGAATTTCATTACTTTCAATATTAGCTTGGTACCTATAAGTGCATTAATTCAACAATAGATATATTTATTCTTATTAATGTGAATGAATTACGATATATTCCAAATCAATATTATGTACGACTAAAGGATGGATATTCACGGGAAATGTTTCTGTGTAAAATTAAATTATAAAATACACTAAATTAAATTTTACACTAATTAAAAATACTTTTCTTATGAGAAATGATGTTTCCGATTTTTATATTTTTATATTTTGTATACTTTATTTGATAATTGTGTTTAAATTGTAATAAATAATTAAGCTACATATAATTAAATTTAAGTGATGAGATCAGTTAAATCTATTGAGATTAATATGACAATGCATAATATTACATTTCTTAAACTCCTAAATATTTTAACTTACATACCCAAGAAACTAAGTTGCATTTTGATCATGCAACAAGCAAAAAGTTTAGATTAGTTAGATTAGAATGAAATAAATTTCCAGATAAACTTGATCCGATAAAAGGTAATAATTACTAATACTAGTTTTCTACATACAATGTAGAAGATCATGTATCTTTTATTTAATTTAATTTGTAACCTTTCTATGATGTTCACATGTGTAAAAAAAAAGAAGAAACATATTTTCTTTTGACATAAATGTTTGATTTCTATAACATTTCTGCATTTCATTTTCTTTTAACATTTTTCTTTAGGTAGATATATATATATATATATTAAATATATTTAATTTGTTAAAAATAATTCTTTATAATATTTAAGAAATTTTCTTTGTTACGTGTTAGCAATTCCAAGGAGTTAGTAAAATTTTGTAAATTCTTAAAACATTAACGCTATTCGAAAAATTTAGTCTTTCAGCTTAATTTCAGTGTAAAGTTTATGCACAGATTCTTAAATAACACTGTTAAAGTATTATATTTTTAATTTTTAAATAAAATCATAAATATAGGACTTGAAAATTCTAAAAAAACATAATAGAAATTTAGAAAAGTATATTCTACTAATATTATCTCTTTATTCTACCGTTTGGTTTACATTTAAAATGTTATTACTATTACTATTACAGTTATAACACAATAATTTGTTTTACTAATCGTTATCACAAACAAAAATGATTTTAAATATTTTTAATTAACTTTTTGATATTACATTTACAAATATAATAATTGCATTGTCTTATTAGCGATCATCATAAAAATAAAGGTAAACTTTATGATGAACATATTATTTGTTATGTATATAACATTTAGTTTAAACGAAAATTATTTTTCCATAAATGACCCGAAACAAAAACATAAATAATAACAGTTAAAATGTTTTTATTGAAAGCTTCTAAGATTAAGAATGTTAGATTGCTTCGATCCTTTAGACTATCGTTGGGAAAAAAGTTGAAATTTGATGCAATATTTTAATATTATTTTAATAAATAGATTAGAAAATATTTAATGTAATTGGTAATCTTGAATTGGTTTAATTTACCAATATCAGACATATAGCTACATTTGTTATATTAATATGTAATGATTATTAAATATTCATAATATATGAAACCGATTTAAACCTTTGTAAAAATAAAATATGAACTCTGGTTGTCAATTCTACCGGCAACCGCCAAAGGAAATATACAAAAATCTTAAGAATATATTTTTTTAGTTTACACCCTTCAGTTAATTCAGCAGAAAAACAATATTTCTCGAGATATGTTGAAGTTGACATTTTTGTTATTGTATGACACAATGTCATAAACAGAATACACGTACTTATTCAATTGACGAACGAATAATGTTCGTATCAACATAATGTTTGAAGAGGTACATGAAGAGGAAAGATTTAATAGTAAGCTGGAAGCTTATATGGTGTTACATACCCCCCCTCTTATAATATGTACTAGCTAGGTATTTTGTAAGCTAATGTCGATGTTATAGACAATAGATTTATCGATTATTAGATAAAATTGAGGTGCTTCTGTCCAATGTTTATTGAGGCGTTGTCAGTACTAAGTGGTTCAGCACTATAGGTAAGCAATGCGCTCACAACATGTTTCGAAGGCTTATATATACAAGCAAGCAACATTAATTGATCATCAATAAAGCGGAACTAAATTTTCGGAGCCACTTATTATAGATATAATAATAGATAGATATATTATTTGTATGTATATGTTCACTTAACTATTGTGGTCGTAGGTAATGTGTTGGCAGTATACATACACGAGTAGGTGGTTGTTACCATATAACACCGCAGACAAGGGGGAAGGGGGTGGATGTTTGAGGGCCATATTGCGTCAACATATGCTACCTAGCCTATTCCACATAGCCAAAATATGTGCTAAGGTGTGTGAGAACTTTTACTTGAACTATATTATACCCACTCAAATAGCTTGTTGGATTTTTATGTCATATTAATAGATAGACATTCTCTACACATGTGCGAGTATGGTGTGACCTGCTTGTAAAATCGAATCTTTCGCCATTTTCACGCCTTACTATTGATAATAATAGTAGAACCAACTATTCTGAAACCCCAAACCGGCCCTGAGTGAAAGCTGTCTCTTATCTCGTTTCTATTTTGTGGTAGTACCTACTCTGCATTTCTCCACTTCAATAATCATACTAAGGAAATTATTTCGTTCCCTAAAAAGAATAGACTTGTACCGATATAATTGTATTTATTCTACAGTGATCTGCGGTCACCCATTGACGATTCATAATTGGGAGTCATTGAAAGTAAAAGTTCTGCTCACATATACGGATGGACTTTAAGTTTATTTATTCATAATTAATTGAAGACGATCCGTGTATAACTTTCTTCAAGTGGACTGACTCATGGCGACTAAATCGCGTAAGTCGTCGCATCTGCGAATCGTCGAACTTCAATTTTTTATTTTTATGATTATAGATATGAAAGTTTATAGATATTTTCGCAGAAAAAATTAGCACCAAATTAATAAGAAAATTAATCACACTTTATTGTATATTCTGTTGTTTGTAAAGAAAACTGATAGATAGTTTGTAGAAAATATACCATTAAAATTAAATAGAATTTAAATGAGATAGTAAATTATTCAAACAAATTTATGAAAGTAATATTTCTCCGAATATAGTTAGCATTATACGCACAATATTTACCAATGAATTGGAAAATAGGCCTACATTATTTATTAGAAAAAAACAAGACTCCCAATGAAACTTGCTATAATAAGAAATTAAAATAAATGAAATGTATATAATAAAAACTTCCAACATTTTTTTAACGTTTTTTAATATTCAGTATAAATTTTAAATTTTAATATGTAACAAAAGTATGAGCAATCATTACATACTAAATATATAGTGACATTTAATATTAATTTACTCTGCCTGAGGATGTGTATTGCAAACAGAAAAGATGTCGCTATCAATTCTGCTTTTTTGTGGTTTTACAAATCTCAATCAACTAATCAAAAACAATGTATTATGTGAAGAAAAAAGTGAATTATACAATAAATGAAATGAACTTTTATGTAAGCTTTTGAAAATAAGTCGTAGATATGCGTCTTAATTTATTTTTGTTATTAGTGGTACACGGTGAAGGGTATCTATTGGCCACTACCACTACAATTTCGTGTAGCACATACATACTTATAGATTGAACTGATTAGAATCTTGCGTGCGTGTATCTTTTAGTACTGTGAAGTCACTCACTGAAAAAATTCTATTCTCGTTAGACATTGACATCCAATAATATGTAGCTATAGATAGCTCATTCTTAAATTATTCAATAATAATCAATGTTTTTTAAATAGCAATAATGGATTCTGACAGATTGAATAAAATTTACTAAGAAAGGGTATTAGAAGCGCGAGCGAGAATAAAAGTAGGTTACGTTATAAAATAAGTAAGTACATAAAGATACAGGAAAATACCAATACCTGAGACAGAAAAAAATATGAAGCTATTTAAGAAAAAATGATTAAATTAAGCAGGAAAGAAGGAAAATTAATCAAGAATAAATGAGAACTAGCAACATACACAATTGTATTAAGAAACTATTAAGAGAATTTGGACATCAAAAATTTAAAAACGAGAAATCCTTCTATAAACCACCGGAGTTGAAAAGTCAGTGATCCTGTTCATTGAGTAATTTTGAGGAATAAACTAGGCCTTTAAATCGGTTCTGCGAGAAAATCTGATTTACATATGAGTACTTTGGCAGACTCAAAATCGACCTGATGGCCAGTGTTGATGGAATGCGTAGCCAAAGCTGATTTTCCCAGTTGGCAGAGTCTGAAAGCCGCAAGATCAGGCTGTTCTGAGTTTGACCCACATAGACAGCTGGGCAATCTTTACAAGTTATCTCGTAGATCACCCCATTTCTAGCCATGGTGTATGCGATTAAACGAAATTCTTTCTGAAATCGAAAAGATTTGAAGGAATTTCAGCTGCACGCCTGTAAAGTGTTGGTACGACAGCTTGTTTATGGGCTGCAGTGTGGTGAGAACAAGTGTGGATATTTCTCAGTGTAGGTTTTATAGCTATATCACCATCATCAGCGGTTTATAAAAGAATTTCTCGTTTTTATTTTTATGTCGAAATTCTCCTAGTTTCGTTCTTCATACAATTGTGTATGTTTCTAGCTCCAATATTTTTTGATTTTATTGTTATTTTTCTGCTTAATTTTAAGCACTTTTTAAATAGCTTCATTTTGTTTCTCTGTCTCATGTTTTGATTAATTTCTATGTTCTAAATTGTTTCTTCATATAATTATATATTATGTTTCTAGTTCTAATTTATTATTTTTTCTTTACTTTTCTTTCCTTTATTTCTGCTTTTTAATCATTTTTCTTAAATAGTTTCATGATGAAGTGAAGTCGTGCTGCCTTACAAAATATAGGCGGTTTTAGAATATTTTCATGTTATCGTTATATTTCCCGCATATCAAGACCTTTTTATTTCAAGGATAATTACGTATGTAATATGAATCCGTTTTCCCAATCTTAAGCGATTATTTAGTTTCATAATAAAGACATTTTTTCAAACAGTTTTATTTTGAGAAATTATATGCTTAATATTATGCTCATTAACGGTTAAACAGATAATTCTAAATAAAATAACAGCTATGAATGATAACATTTATATATACTCGTACATACTAGGCATTGCACAAATATTTAATGTTGATTTTATTAAGCCGGTATTAGCTTAAAAGGAGTAAAATATTTTATCCTATATAGGCATAACGTGATAAGTAATTTAGTCCGATGGTTTCTACCAGGCTAGGGTAGATTTAAGATCAGTATTAGTTAATTATATATATTTTTTAAAGCTGTTTAATATGCATTGCAGTAAGAGTTTTTCGTTATTTAAACTTATATATTTTATAACCCAGAATTTAGAACGCGATACTAACTACCCAAGAAGCGTACAAATAACTATACAAACTTTGTGTGGATTCACATTACTATTTCCATGTGATAATCTCATCAAATTATACAATTTTTGTTTTTTTAAATGACTTCATTATTTTATAACATGATGAATAATTTCTATACGGTTTACTCTCGGCAACAGTATTTTTAACCACCTATTTTGATGTCTAATTAATATTTCAAATCCCTTTTATTGTACAAAATATTAATTAAAATATCAACCCTTTTTATTTTAGAAATAGTGACTTCCGAATATTTATAATCATTGGTTTTAGTGTAGTTAATACTGGCTTATTAAATCGAATTTAGTATCTAATATAGTAAGGCCATAGAGTAATAAAACATGAAGTGTCAAATTTTATTGATTTCATATGCATCGGGCTGTTAATTTTTAATAAAGAATCGTTATATTTCAATAAATTATATATAATGCGGTAGACAAAAAGTAGAATTAATATATTTTTATTAAACTAATTTTAAGAGCAAACATCCATATTGAAGTAATTTGAAATAAGTACTTTGTTTGTAAGATAAAATTTATCCATTATTATATCAATATTTTCCAATATAATCCATAGAGTAAATATAAAGATTAGAATTTGAAAAAAAGTAAATAGAATAAATTTTATTAACTCTATGATATAAACAGTTATACAGCTGTCAGCTTTTAAAATATTATATTTAAAAAAGCTTTCTAGTAGCTGAATAATAATATTAAACTGCATGACAAATTGATTAGAGTTGAAACTTCGTGTATTATTACTCTATGCTAAGGACCAAATATAATAGTTACGTCTAATATAATCTTTAATACTGGTAGTAGCGATTACCACTTAAAGTTTAATTCACTCATAAATTATAATTGTGTAAATATGTCGTAAATGATATATAACAATTTACACAATGAAGAAACTACAAATGGCAAATATCTGGCCAGAACTTTAAAACATAATAATAGATAATCTGAATATATTCTTGAATGGCAAAGTCCAACTTACGATAAATATAAAACATGAAAATATTACTTACACTCATAGCTGGGAGATCAAGCTGTGGGGGTTTAGTGAGATCTAGACTCCTCTTTCAATTCTTTATAACTTCACCCTCAGTTATAAGAATGATCACATATAACTATAATGGAATTATTTATTATAAAATTCTATTCGTTTAATTAAGAACCACACGCCTTGGTTTATTTGATCAACTTAGTATGTACTCTGTAATTTATTTTAGAAAATATTTCGTATGAATTATTTTATGATTAAACTTATACTAGTTCCTTGAATTGTTTTCTATATCTTATTAGATTAAATAAAAATAATAACCTATTTATTAATACAAAGTTTAAAGTTTTGCTTAAAACATGCAATCAATTAATAAATAAAGATTAATTGTTTAATAATTAAATTCAGATTTTTAATAGTTCAACTTTTCCAGTTAAAGTAGTTGAAAAAAATTGTATTAATTACAATTTTAATTGCAGTTTATATTATAAACATTGTAGTTTATATTTCTTTAAAATTAATTCGTGGATTTGTATTTCTTTTATGTATCAACCCAACCGCATTTATTTGTTTTTTAACACGTAAAATGGAAGTAAAATCTAAAAAAAAATAATTGTGAGTGTTATTTTAATACATATCTACATTTATAAATTTGGACCATTTGATTCATTGACAACCGAAAGATATTAAAATGCATTTATAAAAAGGAATAATCAATTGCTTGGAGAATAATAATTTGAGTATATTTGATATATTTGAAATTAGAGTTTTTATTAATATTACTAAGAAGTTGCAAGTAAGATAATAATGATTTATACAATAAATAACAAGTTAATTAAAACCAAAATTTAAAAGTATTATATAAAATACTTAGCAAATAATATTTTTAACAACATTTTTAAAAGTTCGACAAAATAGCCGGTTGTTTGCTTATAAATTGATATTATTACATTTTTTCTTTTAAATTCGGTTCAGTAATATAATGAAACATTGATTGATTTGTTTTCTTTGATATATTTGATTACCATTTATTTTCATAGTTTCAATTTAGTTGAAAGATTTGATCGCTCAAGAAATCGCATTTACTCCCCGAAATTCGGTTAATGTTTTCACCATTTCTGCTCTAATTTCAGTTTCTCAGAGCTCCATAATCGCCATTGGCGTTACTTCTGGGATTGTTGGCTTTTTGTTTCTCGTCTGTTTTTGTAAGAAATGCGTCTGTAATAACAAGCGCAAGAAGAAGAAGAAGAAGGAAAAGAAAAAGAAACCAGTTGGAGCGCCTGCTGATGGGACGGGACTTTTTGGTGACACCTACGATCCAAAGGTTTCGATTACCCTACATTTTAATTATTGACTTTTACGTCTTGTGATAGCATAAACGATAGAAAAAATGCAATATTTCGACACGAAATTGGTGGACATTTCAGTACATCACAAATTATAACATTCCATGATATGCAATAGTTAGTGATATATATATGCATACCTAACGTTTTATGCAATTAAATTATTATGTAGATGACACTCTTACAATAGTAAAATCAAAGTGTGATATGATATAATTGTTTTATATGTAAATCTATATTTGCATGTTATTGGGGTGTCACATTCATTTGACATTGGTGCAATACTTAGTATGCGTTTATTTGATAAAGCATATTTAACTTTTATAAATTGAACTCGTTGATGCATTACGCAGTGAAAATTATTACTTTAATATTATTTATGTATTAACGTACATTTTCGCACAATTTTGAATGTATTGATATTGATGAGAAGACAGGACATTTTAGTTCAGATGCAAGCGTTTTGTTTGAATTGTCAATATCTTCCTATATTTTAAACCTAATTACTCCACCATATGTGCTCTTAGTCTAAAAAGTCCAGTTTAGCAGTGTCACGCAATGGTTCCTCCCAGAACCTTGTAAAATCGTTTAATAAAGTGTTTATATGAATTTTTAAAATTATTGTAACATTTATTCAAACCTTCTAAATATAAATAAAGATATAAATAATAAGTAGGTATATATACATTCTACAATATTCTATAAAATATTTATCTGTATAAAACAAAACGTTAAACAGATTTTAATTTTTATTTAAAAAATAAACCCCTTAAATAAACTCAATGACTGCAGCAGTGATGCACATACAACTGATATGAAGTAAATTGACGCTGTATAAATCTTTAAAAATGGAATATTTCCTGATATAATGATGCTACTACAAGAAGTTCAGGTATAGTATAAATTGTTGAATATTTCGTAACGTGGTTGTTGTGCTTTCTATCTACCCGTTATAATGAACAGGTGCAATCTGATATGCAAAGTTTGGAGGGGAACATGGAAAACAACGAGGGCGCGGCTGGAGGGGAGGAGGTGCCAGAAGAGGAGGAGGAGGCTCCGGGAAAGCTTCAATGCTCACTTGACTATGACTTTCAGAAAGGAGAGGTAAGTTTGGTCACTGTATAAGCCTCCTATAATACCTCTTACATTTTACCGTGTCGTCCAAGACTATCGGTAACACATTCTTCCTCATGACGAGGTTCTTTCAATCTTGTGGCTCAAACGGCTGCACTTTAAAAAAAGTAAAACTTTAAAATTTGGTGAATGATAGGGATAACATCATATTTAGAACGTATACGTATGTGCAAAATTTAGTGAGTAGTATAGTTGACAATACGGTAAATTAAGTTAAAAAATGCATTGAGCTAAAGTACATAATTAATTGATTATTTATTTTAAAATGTAATTTGATAAAAATCGGCACATTAATAGAATGACGATCTATTTTCTTCTAAGTCTTTTATGATAATGAAGGAAATGAAATGTAGTATATTATGAATAATTACTTTACCAAATGAGGCCCTGGAATAATATTACCTATATACCCGAGTTCAAATCCCGGCTTCCCTCAAAATAGTTTCGGGTGCCTTCAATATGCTTATTAATGAGCGTGTAAGGTCCTCAATGTACGATTATTTCACGGACACATAATTGTAACTTGATGGGCTAAAAGTGTTCCTTTGAAAATAATTGCAGACAATCTACGCTCGTGGGACGCGTCTGGATGCGTGAAACATAAAACTTACTGCATAATTCTGAATTTGAAGTAACATTCCCACTTTAGTTCTAAATTGCTCTTGTGCTCCTGTCTTTCCTTAATATTGCTGATACATAAAATAAGTCCTTTCAAAACTGTATTTTCGCGCTGCTTCTTAAAAACACAGAGAATTATGTTTCACGTCCTTGAAGGGTATAATAAGGATAATTAATTAATAGTTGATAAAAATTACAATAAGATAATCAATTTGTCTTTTTTGTTCAATTTTTTCATAATATTAATTTCTAGCGTCAAATTTTGACAATATCTTTGATAAGTTTTGACTGTTCAAGAAACTTTTTTGTTTTTGTTTTTAATGAAATCAATATATCACTTATTTTAGCATTTAAATATAAATATATATAAATATAAATGTATATATAAAAAATAATAACAATAATAAAAAAACAAAAATAATATAAAAAAATAATAAAATATAAAGAAAAATTAAGTAAGTAAGTAAAAAAAG